>JAJIBD010024705.1:0-138057 GCA_021461705.1 Cryptotis parvus | reverse complement strand
TTTTTTAACATTTTATTATACCACCGTGAGATATACAATTACAATGCTGTTCACGCTTGGGGTTTCGGTCACACAGTGTTCCAGCACCCCGCCCTCCACCAGTGCCCCCCAGCCACCACCCATGTCCCCAATTCCCTCCCCCTTCCACATCCTGCCTAAATGGCAGGTTCTTTATCTCCCTCTCCTCTCCCTCTCTCTCTCCTCCTTCTCCCACACATTGTGGGTTGCACTCACGTACACTTAGAAGCCATCATTTGCATTTTTGTCTGTATTTAATGCTCAGTTCTATTTTATCATCAGAACTTTAGACATTTATTCACACATGTTCCCTTCTCTATCTAAACTAACCTCTGACTCCCACACGCTTGTGGTAATTTCCACTTCGGTAAGATCACCTAGTATATTTATGTCATGCAAATAAATGTAGTCATTCTATGTCTCTCTCTTTCCTTCTGACTAATTTCACTCAACATGATTCTTTCCATATCCATCCATTTATAGCAAAATTTCATAACTTCATTTTTTCTGACAGCTGCATAGTATTCCATTGTGTTGATGTACCACAGTTTCTTTATCCAGTCATCAGTTCTCGGGCATACTGGTTGTTTCCAGGTTCTGGCTATTGTGAATAGTGCTGCTATGAAAATAAAAGTGCGGATTGTGTTTCCGCTGTGTGGTTTTGGCTTTCCAGGGTATATTCCCAAGAGCGGTATGGCTGGGTCAAAGGGGAGCTCAATTTCTAGTCTTTGGAGGAATGTCCATATTGTTTTCCAGAAAGGTTGTACAAGTCGACATTCCCACCAACAGTGTATGAGAGTCCCCTTTTCCCCACATCCACGCCAGCACTTGTTGTTCTTGTTCTTTTGAATATGGGCCAGTCTCTGTGGTGTAAGGTGGTATCTCATTGTTGTTTTGATTTGCATCTCTCTGATGATTAGTGATGATGAGCATTTTCTCATATGCCTTTTTGGCCATTTGGATTTCTTCCTTGTCAAAGTTTCTGTTCATCTCCTCTCCCCATTTTCTAATGGGGTTGTTTGTTTTCTTATGTATTTGTACCAGTGCCTGATATATCCTGGATATTAATTCCTTATCAGATGGGTATTGGGTGAATATTCTTTCCCATTCTGTCGACTGTCTTTCTATCTTGGTCACTGTTTCTTTCGAGGTGCAGAAGCTCTTCAGTTTCATGTAGTCCCATATATTTATATTTTCTTCTAGTTGCTTTGTTAATGGTGTTTCACCTTTGAAGATGTCTTTAGCATCGATGGCGTGGAGGGTTTTTCCTATATTTTCTTCAACGTACTTTATGGATTCAGGTCTGACATTGAGATCTTTAATCCATTTTGATCTGATTTTTGTGCAAGGTGTTAGACACAGGTCCAAATTCATTTTTTTTACATGTAGCTGTCCAGTTTTCCCAACACCACTTGTTGAAGAGGTTTTTCTTACTCCAGTTTGGACTCTTTGCACCTTTATCAAAGATTAAATGATCATGTGTTTGAGGTTGGGTGTCAGGATACTCAACTCTATTCCATAGGTCCACCGGTCTGTTTTTATTCCAGTACCACGCTTTTTTAATTACTGCTGCTTTGTAGTACAGTTTGAGGTTGGGAAAGGTGATGCCTCCCATCTTCTTCTTCCCAAGGATTGCTTTAGCTATCCGTGGGGGTTGTTATTCCATACGAATTTCAGAAGTGTTTGGTAAATTTCTTTAAAGAATGTCATGGGAATCCTTATAGGAACCGCATTGAATCTGTACAAAGCTCTAGGGAGTATTATCATCTTGACAATGTTAATTCTCCCCATCCAGGAGCAGGGAATGTGTTTCCATTTCCTCGTGTCCTCTTTTATTTCTTGAAGCAGTGTCTTGTAGTTCTCTTTGTATAGGTCCTTTACACACTTGGTTAAGCTGATTCCTAGGTATTTGATTTTCTGTGGCACAATTGTGAATGGAATCGATTTCTTAATATCCCTTTCTTCTCTTTCGTTATTTGTGTATAGGAAAGCCACCGACTTTTGGGTATTGATTTTGTACCCTGCCACTCTACTATACCTATCTATTGTTTCTAAGAGTTTTTGGGTTGAGAGTTTAGGGTTCTCTAGGTATAATATCATGTCATCTGCAAATAATGATAGCTTGATTTCTTCCTTGCCTATCTGGGTGCCCTTAATGTCCTTTTCTTCTCTGATTGCTATGGCGGAGTACCTCCAGTACTATATTGAATAAAAGAGGTGAGAGAGGGCAACCTTGTCGTGTTCCTGATCTTAAGGGGAAGGCTTTCAATTTTCCCCATTCAGAATGATACTCGCTGTGGGCTTTTGGTAGATGGCTTTGACTATCTTGAGGAAGCTTCCTTCAATTTTCATTTTCTGGAGGGTTTTAATCATGAATGGGTGCTGGATCTTGTCAAATGCTTTTTCTGCATCTATCGATAGGACCATATGCTTTTTATTTTTTCTCTTATTGATGTGATGTATTATGTTGATTGATTTGCGAATGTTGAACCATCCTTGCATTCCCGGATGAATCCTACTTGGTCATGATGTATGATCTTTTGATGAGTCTTTTGATTCTGTTTGCTAGTATTTTGTTGAAGATCTTAGCATCTGTGTTCATCAAGGATATTGGTCTGTAATTTTCCTTCTTTGTATTGTCTCTCCCTGCTTTTGGTATCAGGGTGATATGCGCCTCGTAGAAGCTGTTTGGGAGTGTTTCTGTTTCTTCTATTTCCTTGAAGAGCTTGAACAGGACTGGCAGTAGGTCCTCCTTAAAGGTTTGGTAGAATTCGCCAGTGAACCCATCTGGACCTGGGCTTTTGTGTTTGGACAGACTTTTAATTACTATTTCAGTATCCCCGATGGTGATAGGCTTATTTAGGTATTGGAGGTCTTCTTGTTTCAATCGTGGGAGGTTATAGGACTTCAGGAATTTATCCATTTCTTCTAGGTTCTCATGTTTTGTGGCATACAGGTTCTCAAAATAACCTCTGATGATCTCTTGTATTTCTGTTTTTTCTGTTGTGATGTCACCATTTTCATTTCTGATTCTATTTGGGTTCTCTCTTTCCCTGTCCTTACAAGTCTTGCCAGTGGCTTGTCGATCTTGTTTAATTTTTTCAAAAAACCAGCTCTTGGTTTCATTAATCTTTCAGATTGTTTTTTTGGTTTCCAGGTCGTTGATTTCCTCCCTAAGTTTCACTATTTCCTTCCTTCTGCCTGGGTTGGGCTTCTCTTGTTGGTCTTTTTCTAATATTTTCAGCTGTGAGGTCAGGTTATTTATATGGGCCCTTTCTTCTTTTCTGATGAATGCTTGCAGAGCTATGAGCTTTCCTCTTAACATAGCTTTTGCTGTGTCCCCAAGTTCTGATAGTTGGTATCTTCATTGTCATTTGTTTCTAAGAATCTTTTGATTTCCTGTTTGATTTCTTCTATGACCCATTTGTTGTTCAGCAGTGAGCTGTTTAGTTTCCAGGTGTTTGGTTTGACTCCCTGCTTCTGTGTATGGTTCACTACTATTTTCAGTGCATCGTGATCTGAAAAGATAGTCGACATTTTGCTAAGAAAAATGTCAGAATCTTTGAGTTAAGTCACCTTGTTCTGTCCATTTTGCTCTTCTCTTTCTTACAGCTTACAATAATGGAAATTGTACATTTTCCTTTTCTTTACATGTAATAGAGGGTTCCCTTGTATACCACTTGAAGATCTGCCTATGCCAGCTTTATGTTCTGCTAGTTATGGGTCAACTAATAATAGTGATTAGCTGGAATAATATGGGGTCATATTGGGGTCATACCCAGGAATACTCAAGAGTTACTCCTGGTTCTGTGCTTAGGAATTGCTTCTTGCCATACTTGGGGTACACTACGGGAAGTCAGGGATGCAAGGTAAAAACTGTGGCCCTCTAAAATGTATTTTGAAAAATAATTTGCTGAAATTATATATGACCAAGATATGCATTTAATAAAAAACCCTTCAGTATATGAAACAAAAGAATGAAATATGAATGGGTATATTTGTTTAGGTAGATAATGTGCAAGAGTTTACCATGTTGTATTTCTGTTTAATGAGCTTTTAGTATTTAAATTGAATATATAATGGTATGACTCCTGCAGTCGTTATTGCTTCAAACAGTTATAGGAAATGGGAAACAATTTTCAACATCTTGGGAAATGAGGTCATAAACAATGGGATAAACCATGATGATTCATGTCTCAGTGAGAACACTGTGGAGCATATGGTAAGCAGTATACACCATCCTGCCACCTGTTTCCTAATAATGTACTGCATGCACACACGCATACACACACATGTGCACACAGACATGTGGACACACGACACACACACAGACACCCCTCTATTGATTTTAGCTATATTAGTAACCATCTCTTGTAAAGGTTCCTAAACTATAAAAAAGTTAGTTTTATATAGTTATATAAAACTATATAAAATTATATAAAAGTTAAGTTTCTTTTAGAGTTTCATGAGAACCACTTTCATCATCACAATGGTGATCATTTAGATGATTTATGATAGGCATCATGTATCACCTTCACAAGAATGTACTACTATAACCACTATTGTAAAGGGGAGAAAACGAGACCAGAGCCTGGATACTTATTTCACAGTCACAGCACACATTAGTAATAGAATGGCCTTAAAAGGGTCATGTGTCCTATAAACTAGTTTCCTTTAAATAATTTGCAGATTCCCTTCTATATGTTACATTATAATGAAGGAACAAGTAATTATGATCACAAAGTATTGCCCTGTAATTTCAGAAAAAACCTTTATTTGCAGGGTTAAGGTGAGTAAATACATTTTGAATATGTTTTTGACTTGCATAAGATAGGAAGAACTCAACATAAAAATAGGTGTGCTGTCCTCCAAGTACAGTGAACTGCAAAATATGATTATGTGGGGAACAGGATAACTAGAAGAACCCACTAGCAGGTGTGTAATTCAGTCTGATTCGAGTGCATCATCAAAGAAACAAAAGGTAACTGACTTTAATTGAGATGTTTCTTAGTCTTAGTCATCATGATGTGTTTGTCACATAATATATCTAATTTTATTTAATCTTTACAATAACTCATTCAAGGAGCTATTATCAATGTTTTGGGGGAAAAATAACAAGTACAGAGCAAATATGTTCTCCAACAAGAAGTTGAAATCAGAACTAATTATAAAGCCCGATTTCTTTCACTTATTTCATATCGTGAAGGAAAATAGAAAGATAGAACAATATCCTTGGCTATTTGAATGCCAAGATTTAAAAGATTGCGCTTAAATATTAAGATAATCATGAGACAGTGTTGGGATATTCTTGCCATATCTTAGAAGTTTTCTTGATATGTAGAAATATAAGCTAAACATTAATTGATTATGACCTTCTGCTATGAAAAGCCAAGTTCAATTAATATTAAAATATGATATATAAAACCTGTTATTTCAGCCAAATTATTATTCTTATTTATAAATACCAGGCAACAGACAGGAAAAAGAATCATGGTACTTTATTTAATTTACATTTTATAATTTTTTAAAAAATTGTGAAATTACTGTTAAAAATAACAGAACAAATGAACAGTAATATGGTTTTATGAAATGAAACTTGGTTCTATTATGTTTATAAACATCTCTGGATCATTTGCTTTGGTGGGGAAAATGGCCATGTATTTGTCAATAGTCAAAATCTTTAATTAGTGTCAGAGAGTCGAGGTGCTGCCCTAAACATGTGGCTGACTCTAGTTTAAATGCTGGCACCATATATGACTTCCAAAGCACCAGCAAGGGGTGAATCACTCCAAAGAACAGAGCCAGGAATATCTCCTGAGTAGTACTGGGTGTGGTTAAAAAAATAAAACTAAAAGCAAAAAACAAAAACTCCTACAATGAAAATCTTATTCCTATTAGACTCTTTCAATCAATGATTATTCTTTCTAAGAATTTTCCTTACTTTTATGCCAATAAAAGTAATACACAGTATCACTGTATCACTGTCTTCCCGTTCATCATCGATTCATTCGTGTGGGCACCAGTAACATCTCCATATGTCCTGTCTCTTGCTAGTAGAGCCCAAGGGCATCTGCTTGCTCCAGGAACATAAAGTGCCTCAAACCATTTCATCAGGTCATGGGGATGAGGTATATAATTGAGAGACTCACAGTCCTGGAGCAGAGCTGCTACCCACTCTCTCTATGCCCAGCCACTCACGAGGCACCCGGGAGGGACGGCAGGTTCTATCCCCTGGCCTGCCATCCCAGCAGAGCCTCAAAAGAATCCAAAAGATTCCCCCTCCATGAGGGCTGCCATTTTCCACATCCGGACTTCCCTCTCATCAGAACTCCACCCAACAAAAGAGCTTATCATAGCCCAGATCATCAAGACCCACCCTGCAGCAGTCTTTTTCAAATTCAAGCCCAGGTATGCTGATCCAGAGACTCACAGACATGGGGCAGAGATGCTACCCGCTCCTCCCTGTGCCCAGCAGCTCAGGAGGCACCGGGTGGGACGGTGGGTTCTAGTCCTGGCCCACCACCCCAGCAGAGCCTCACAAGAAGCCAGACGACCCCCCCACTCCATGAGGGCTGCCATTTTCCACATCCGAACTTCCCTCTTGTCAGAACTCCACTCAGCAGAAGAGCCTATCACAGCCTGGCTCATGCAGCCGCTTGTGGCTCATCAATAAATGCTGGAGATCAGAGGTGACTACAAGAATATGCCACCCACACAGCAGAGCCTGGCAAGCTACCAGTGTTGTATTTGATATGCCAAATACCAGTAACAATTATATCCCTTATTATATATAATGCACACAGTACAAAAGATAAATTTCTAACTACCTGACTATGCAGGAGTAAAAGATAAACAACTATTAGCAGAGAATTGGTGAAATTCATTTTTAAAAATTCACTATTTTATTGCTTTGACATGAATTATTTCTATATTTTATTTTCTCAGTGAATACATATACTGAGAAAAAAATCACAAGAAATGTAATAGGAATAAGTGAGAGAAAGTGTAAGTATTCACAGAAGACAAACTTCCTCTTGTTCTCTTACTATCTTTTTGTCTCTGCTAATACTTCCTCCCATTCTTTTACTATCTTTTTTGTCTCTGCTAATTCTCTCTCTTTTTATGCATCCATCCTTCCATCCATCCATCCATCCATTATCCATCTATCTATCCATCTATCTATCTATTGATTTGCTTTTTGAGTCACACCTGGCAATATTCAGGAGTTACTCCTGGCTCTGCACTCAGGATTTACTCCTGTGGTGCTCAGGGGACCTTATGGGATGCTCGAAAATCGAACCTGGGTTGGCCACAGGCAAGGCAAATGCCTTACCCACCATGCTATCACTCTGGGCCCATAATTCTTCATTTAGAAATTAGTATTTTCACACCTCATTCAGATTGTGGTAATATGTACTCTGAGACCTATATCCCAATATTTTGTGCAAAATAACAAACCAAAAACCTATGCTTCACTTTTTAATTTGGAAAGTTATACAACCTAATAGATCATTAATTTAGTCTCAGGTTAGAATAGCATGATTAAATATATGATAATTTCTCTTCGGAGAAAGGGAGAATTCATTTGAATTATCAGGAGAGCACTGGGATGAGATTCTATGTATGTGACTTTGAGAACTCATTTCTTATTCTCAAGATCAAGGATTACTTCTCTCAAGATCTTCCTGCTTTATTATTAACTGCTTTGGATCTCCAAGAGTATATTTGGTTATATTTCTTAAAATATGGGCTCAGATATTTAGTCTGAAAAATTTAATATTGATATGTTTATAGCAAAAATATTTCCATTTAAAAATGCATTTTTAAAATTTAGATTAATTTGATATAAATATCATTCTCAATAAAATTTGATATTTTATTAGAAATATCAAAAAACGCCAATAAGAATACACTAAATATTTCTTCATTTAAGTAATATTGTGACAGCTAAAATTAATCCCACCAATTTTTCTTATGTATCACCTGATTCCTAGAGATTTCATTTAATTTTTTGAATTATGTTCCAATGACATTTTCTATTCAAGTTAATCAAGCATAAACTCAATATTTTCTTCAATTTGTATTATTTTGAATGTTCTCTTTGCACTGTAATTAAAAGCTACACAATCATTTAAATATTTAAAAAAATTTTATTAAATTAAAAACTCTTAAATTTATTAAAAGATTTTTTATTAAATTAAAAATCTTTTACCATAAGTATAGAGATTAGCTATACTAAAGAAATTATATACCCTTGAACCAATATGAAATATAGTTAAATAAAGATATGTGGAAGTACTAAAATAAAGTTATAATAAACAGAAAAAGAGAAGGTGAGAATATTATTTTCTCTAGGAGAACGCAACCTCTGGCACAATTACTTGAGTAAATGAGTGTCACAGATAAGATAAATATAGGGGGGAATTGGGGCTGGAGTGACAACACAGTACATAGAGAGATTGCCTTGTATGCAGCAGACCTGGGTTCAATACCCAGTATCCCAAATGGTCCCCTGAGCACAGCCAGGAGTACTTCCTTAGTGCTGAGCAATGAGTAATCCCTGAGCATTGCTGGGTGTGGCCCCAAAAAGCAATATGTATATGGAAATGTATATATAATCCCTATATATAATTTTCATATACATAGAGGCTTCCCTATATATAAAATTTATAAAGGAAATATATATATAAATATAAGTATATATAGGGATATATAGGGATGCCTATGTAGTAATATATATATATATATATATATATATATATGGATATATAGGGATGCCTATAAAAATTCATACACTGGTTATAAATTTAATAAAAAGTACATGACACAGTATAGCCCACTCCTTAAGCCATATATAATCATTGCTCTTCATTCTCTCCTTTACAAACGGTATTGTTTCTTTTCTATTTCTTGTGTTGTTATTATATTGCATGCCAGAAATAGAGTTAAGATGTATTGACAGGATTTTGTGGTTTGGAGGACAGATAAAATATTCAGTTGAGTAACATATACAAAATTAACTAATGCTTGAATATACATTCTCAGAATATACAGTCTACAAGATTGTTGTTGTAAGGTCCTGATTTTGCTGCTTTAGTGTGTGCCTCTTTGAATTTTGCTGCCAGCATTTGTGTGTGTCTGAATTAAGTGTTTCTCTCACCACATGTCACTCCTCTGGTTTATGTGAAAGGAAGGTGAGGATTCCTTGTGGATTATGATCCTTGGCAACATCACACAGCCAATGATTAGTAAACTTTAGTAAATACATACTCTAGCTCTGTTGCCCTTGAAATGGAATATAAACCTGAGGCATGTGTGTTGTGTCATTTCCAAGCAACCTGGGAGTTCTAGTAGGACTAAACTGCAAATGGAGTCACAATGGTGACTGAATTACTTACTATTGGCTTCTTCTATTCTATGTCTTACTTTCACCACTTTGCAGATTTTATTCTTTGGAAGTAAATCTTAAAAAGTGCTAGAGTCATTGTAATATTGCAGTTTATTCTTTTTAGAGTATGATAACTTGTTAGAGATTCATAGAACAGCTAGTATGCTCATTCCAAGCATGAATTGTTATCTCTTGTTGTATTGACACATCAAAATCATTTTTCAAATATCACTGCATGTCAAAAATAAGAAAAAGTAATGAAGGTAAGATTACGTCCATGATAGACTTGGTAAACCTGGTGTAGCATAGAGTCTAATCTCGCATTTTTCAGTCAACTCTCCCAATAGTTCCTGACTCTGCCAGAAGTTTCTGAAAATAACCTCAATAACCCAGGGCCTTTAGTTGATCTATAATAGCTAGTAACCTAATAATCAGCTTTGTAAAGTAAGAGAAAACATACTGGATATCCATTTATTGATGACTGTTATTCATAAACTTAAACAGCTGAACTCGTAATATCAACTGCCCCAACTATCCTAAAAGGAAAAAAAATACCTAAACAGAGAAATTCAATTAGTTCTGAAACAAAACTAAAGACTCCCGGAAGATGGACGGAGGCTTCTGTCAACAACTCAAAATCTCCTGGACCTGTCAACAATTACTATTGCCAAGTCAACAGAAATGTCCTGACATTTTAGAGTTTTGCACCAAGCTCAGTAGAGAAAGTTTACTTATTTCACTTGGTATAACTTTTTTTTTTTCTTTTTTGTGTCACACACGGCAATGTGTGAACAGGATTGTCAGAACATTAAATGAAGGACAACCATGCGAGCAAGCTGGCTTCTGAAAAGGAGTCAGCACACTCGACCATATCCACAAGGTAACTAAGCTCGTTGAGGTTTGCACAGGGAGTTCTAGATCCCGCGCTGACTCAAGTTCATTGATTTAAAGAAAGCCTTGGATTCTGTTGAAACAGAAGTGGTCATCCAAGCCCTAGCCAAACAGGGCATACAAAGTCAATACATCAAGATCCTTCGTGAGCTGTATTATGGATTCACCACCAGGATCTCACCATTCTACAAGGAAGTGATAATTGATGTCAAAAGAGGGGTTCGACAGGGTGATACCATTTCACCAAAACTCTTCAGTGTGACCCTCGAGAACATCATGTGACAATTTAATGGGAAGAAATGGGAGTGAAGATAGACAGATGACATCATTCTAATAACACCAAACATAGCCAAGTGGCACAAATGCTGGATGACTTTGACCATGGATGTGGAAAGGTAGGTCTACAGCTGAATCTCAACAAAACAATGTTTATGAAAAAAGAACTAGTTCCAGATGCTCCATTTACTCTCAATGGCACAAACATCTCTGAATTCATCAGTTGTGTGTACCTAGGTCGAGAAGTCAACATGATGAACGACCTAGCACCTGAGCTGCGCAGGAGGACGAGAGCGGCATGGAATGCCTTCAAGAGCATTGAAGAAATAGCTAAAAAGACAAAGAACCTCTGGCTCCGGGCACATCTCTTTGACTCCACCATTCTCCATATATTAACATATGTCTCAGAGACCTGGGCTCTATGAAAGCAGGATGAAAATGATATTCGGGTATCCCAAAGAGGAATCGAAAAAGCTAAGTTTGAAATATCATGCCTCACTCAAGTGAGAGAAGAAATCCGGAGTTCTGACCTCCATCGATGATCAAGAGTCAGGGACAGTGTCTCATTTGCCAAGATGTCAACAATCAGATGGGCTGGACATGTAATGCGATTTGGAGTCAACTGCTGGACTAGAGCCTTACCAACTGGATCCCATGGAACATCAAAAGATCATGCGGCGTCACACCTAGAAAATGGTCAGACTTCTTCCTCATGACCCTGAGTGAATGTTTTGAAGCTCTTGTATTCCTGTAGCAAGCAGATGCCATTGGGTTGCACTGTTACATTACTGGGGCAAATGGAAACATTACTGGTGCCCAGCGCTCTAGCAAATCAACGAATAATGGAATGTCAAGTGATCAAGCCAAGTGATACTTAATATGCAGAGTGGACTGTTAATGGCAATATCATCATCTTCTGAGAATTTCAAACTTAACCCCACAGTGACTGAATCAACTCTGTTAGTCAGCAAGAGCCCAAGGTGTTGCCTACAACAGAAAGATTCGGAAAACATAATGCAACACCAGTGGTTTTTCAGAAGTGGCTGAACATCAAAATAATCTGAAAAACTGACTGACTGACTGACTGACTGACTGACTGACTGACTGACTACCTGACTGACTGGATGACTAACTAGCTAACCTCTAGCCTCCAACTCAGCAGTTATGATTGATTGCTATGGGTTTTGGCCTAAGTATCTTAGAGCAGTAACATCAGAGCATTAACATTTTTCTCGATTTTAGTGTGTAACCAGAATCCAGAACCAGTGAGGGAAAAAAAATAACAAATTAACATGTCAGAAATTGATAGCAAAATGTAGTGATTTCTGTCACGTTCAAACAGACAAAACAGCAACTGGGACCAAACGGTTATCAGCAGATGAGCCGGCAACATTCTGGAATTAGAGCTCACCTCCTCCCCAGCACGGAAGACAGGACTCATGGCCCACCAAACACTAGAAAGCTACCAGGCCACATTCTGTGCTACTGCACATCAACACCCTACAGATAACAGGAGCCGGACCCACGCACACCAGTTCCACTGGTCTTGGTTTTCTTTTTCACAGGCCCAAAACAGTTTAAGAATCTGGCTCAGATTCTCCCAGGGTGCGGCTCTACCCCAGCCTCACCAGAGGCTAGTGGGGTCTTCCCAGGAGCGCATCGCAATAAACTCCTATTCTTTCCCTTTTACTTGTCTGTCTCTCCGTCTGTGCCAGCTGAGGTCACTGATCTATCAATTTCTTACACATATGTTGAATAAAAAATAATTCAGAATTTCCAGTAGTGAATAAAGTTATCGTTTCCAGATTATAGTGCCATGCGCTATTTCAGAGCCCTCCACCATGTCTCCCTTTGAAATTTTAGGGCTGGGAATGCTGAGCTGCTTATTTTCAGATGGGAAACAAAGGATGATTCCCCAGCACAGTAATGACCATCTGTGAGGACGGAACTGTGCCAGTTAGAAAGATGAGGCTTGCCAGTTGATCTCATGTCGGAAAACAACAAATGAAATCCTAAAGAAGCCTTGGAAATTCCCAGCGCCTTCTGCGTCCGATTTCCAGCAAGAAGGCAATTCTAAAATAGAAACATCAGCTTCCTTGAAACGCACCCAGGGACCACGATGCAACGCTCCTGAGTGATGCCTTTGCCCTTCACTCTTTTCCATGGGCTGCTGCTAGCCTGCTTCAAGCCTCAAGGCAGCATTTCAAAATTTATTACATAAGGGCAGGGGTAGCCCAGGGTGGGCTGGTCCTCTGTTGTATCTGAAGCCAGATTTTCCGCGATTTGCACATCGCTCAGAGCAGGCATTCTGAAGGTTGCTATTGTATTTGTTTCTGTGGGATCGTTTAAGTGTTTAGTTTGTCTTATTTACTGAAATGGAGATGTAACTTTGTATGACTCTTGGTTCCTGAAATTGCAGAGTCGAAAACATGTGAATTTACAGGAAAAACATATTTAGGGGCCACGGACTTACTTCGTAAATAATTTTCAAAGTCTTCATCCCGTACAGTTTAAATTTAGATGTTTAGCTGCCAGTTATGTAAATGTTTCTTTATTCCTCTTTATTTGCTACATTGCTTCACTTCCTTATTTTATCCTTCATTTTTTTTGATAGACTCCAGTCACTTGGCAAAATATTCACCTAATTTTGCTAAAACACAAGAAAAACACGTTTCTGTAGAATGTTTACTGAAATTCTCTGCAGCCAGAGAGAAAATAAAACGTGTTGTTTTGGCTCCCTCTGGTGGCAATTCTGAGACTAGTCTTTTCATACAGAATAGTTGTATGTGGACCCCCCCCATGCAGTTTCTGGCTGCCCAGGAGGGACCAGCAGCCATTGGCTTTTCAATGTAAAGGTGGGAGGCTGTGAGCTGCTTGGGCTAAGCGTGTTGGTGTTACTGGGTGGGTTCAGTGCGCTCCATGGGGCATGGCGGTGCAGGAATCAGGCCTGAGCTGGCTGAACCTCTGCTATCTCTTGGTTATTTTTACGTTTCTGGTCCTGAATAAACTCATTGTACCTCCTGACTACACTTTCTCATTTTGCTTGGATATGATTTTATCTCAGACCTCAGCTCAAAACATACCAAGAGAGTTCTCACAAATTGGTCACCTGCTTGCGAATTCTTTCTCGCCTCACCTTCTACTGACTTTCTTAGAGCACTGAGCAGCATTACGATTTGTAACCTATTAAGCTATTAATTGTCTTTGCCTCCTAGTGGAATTTAAGGTTCAGATCTGCCTTGCTATTACATTTCTAGTGTTCTGGAGAACTGGTGCATTTTACAAACTAACTGTAAAGACGTACCTTTAAGTGCATTCATTTCTTAGATCATTTGACCTACATTGGCCAGAGAAAATCTCACTAAATTTTCCATTTTTTCTTCTTTTTTGCACACAGTGCGGACTCTGTTACTTATCAGTAATAATAACAAATACTAGCTGTTTTTTATGTTGGGATCATTGTTAAACTGTTGCAGTACACTGTTGCCTAGAGCCTCTGCATCTTGCCTGGAGTGACCTCCTGCAGGCCACTTTGTAGATAAGGATCAGAAACAGTATAGTTCCATGACTCTATGGGGGCAGTATATCTTACCATGTATTCTATGCTAGCTGGTATAAATATTTTATCTCATGCTATCACATTTATTGTGGGACTAGATAGATTTTACCAGTATATTTACCTGGCCACATAGGATCTCTAAGTAATTAGACAGGAGAGAAATGCTGTTTGCCTCTAAGCAAGCAAGCAAGCGTGGCTCTCTATTAAGTCTAAAGGTTAATGTACAAAACATTTATGAAGTACATATGAGAATCTTGTGAAGACTTGGAGAAATATATGCCTGGCTGTAGACTATCCATTGGTACAGGCCTAGTGGAAAAACCAAGGTCCTGATGGCTGGGACAATATTAACATTTCAATGGGACTTAGTGACGTTCTGAGAGTAGTTACCTGAGGGAAATTAACCCTAACTGCTTTCCATTGATATGGGCAGGTCAGGGCTGAAGAGTTATAAAAGCTGTAGCCTGCTTTCTTCCCTGCCTTTTTTCTCTTTTCTATCTCTTTATCCTCTGCCTCTGCTCTCCTCTTTCTTCTCTTCCCTGTTGTGTTTTAGCATGTGGTGGTGGCCAGCTGGGAACCTAAAGTCTAGGGTTTCCCTATTGTTGGATTGTATACCAGAACAAGTATGAGTCAAGCTTTTTGAAAGTGCTGGATTATTGCATCTTTCTCTGTCGTCTCCGCTGATCTCCTGGGACAGAAGGGGATCTCCTGACCCTACTTCTGGATTTTGTCAGGAATCCAGTGTACTGAGACATTAAACTGTCTACACAATTAAAGAGAAGTATCATCCTTCCAGGCTTATAAGCAGATATTTTTGGTGACACTAATAAACTTGAACCCCCAGGATCCTCTAATGTAGCTGGGCCTTCCCGAGCCAGGAAAGGCATCTAGTAACTCACATTATTTTCTCTTCACTGATATGAAATAAAGCTAAATTGAAATAAATTGAAGGATATTTTCAGTACAAAAAATGTAAAATGGGATGATGTTACATAACTCGTAGAGGATGAGAAATGAAAGAGAATTTTTTATACTTTACAGAAATACTAAATATTTATGCTGCAATACTAACAAGTGTGAAGCAAATGATTTAAAAATGAATAATGATTTATATTATTTGATCTATCTGTTTGCTTTTAGAGAAAGCAAAATTTTTTCTTTTTTTTCTGTCAAATATCATTAAAATGTATTAAAATGAATATTTTAAAAGAATACAAAAGGGAGCCGGAGCGATAGCCTAGCGGGTAGGGCATTTGCCTTACTCACAGCTGGCCTGTGCTGGCCCGGGTTCAGTTCCTGGCATCCCATATGGTCCCCCTAGCACCGCCAGGAGTAATTGCTGAGTGCAGAGCCAGGAGAAACCCCTGAGCATTGCCGGGAGTAAAAAAACCCTGAGCATTGCAAAAAGCAAAAAAAAAAAAAAAGAATATAAAAGATAGTCTTTTAAAATAAAAGATAAGTGTAGACTTTTGACAGGGATTTACTCAAAATGTGTTATTTTCTGGTGCTTCATTGTTTGTGGACATCTTTATATTATAAATTTTAGATATTGTTATTTTTCATGCTACTTTATAATTTAATGCTGGCAGTTTTGTATACATTTTCTTCCAAAATTCCCAACAAATTAGAGATCACCAAGATATAAGAAAACCTGGAATTTCCCATGATGCTTAGTATAAGTGTTTGCAGATAAATCTTATTTTCAATAAGATAAAACATCTGTTTTTTTGTTTGTTTGTTTGTTTATTTTGCTTTCTGGGTCACACCTGGCGGCGCTCAGGGGTTACTCCTGGCTCTGCACTCAGGAATTACTCCTGGCGGTGCTCAGGGGACCATAGGGATGCTGGGGATCGAAACCGGGCTGGCACAGGCCGGCGCATGCGAGGCAAACGCCCGACCTGCTGGGCTATCATTCCGGCCCCTAAAAAATCTGTTATTTTTTAGATAAAATATATGTGCTTACATTTTCAATTACTTTCCCATCTTTTTTTCATTTTGTATTCAATATTATTTTTTAATTGAGTCACACTCAGATAGACCATTACAAAACTGTTTGTGATTGGGTTTCAGACATACAGTCTTCCAACACTCATCCCTCCACCAGTGCCCAATTCTTAACATCAATGTCCCCAGTTCCCCACTTCCACCATCAGACACTTTTTCTGTCTTTTTGTCTCTCTGCATCTTTCTGTCTCTCTCTCTGTCTCTCTCTCTGTCTCTCTGTCTTTGTCTCTGTCTCTCTCTCCTTTTGAGCTTCGTGGTTTGCAATACCAACATGAGTATTCCTTTACCTGCTTTTAATACTCAGTTCTAGTCTAGTATTACTATTCCCAACTATTGTCATCAAACTGGACCCTTCTCTATCTTACCTACCTTCCATTCCCAAACATTTTGGGTAGATTCCCCATTGACAAGTCCTCCTGGCCCCTGTATTTCCTGGCCTTGAGTATTAGTCTCATGCTATTTCTTTATATATCCCACAAATGAATGCAGTCTGTATCTGTAATTCTCCCTCTGACTCATTTCACTAGCATGATACTCTCCAAGTCTATCCATTTATAGGCAAACTTCATGACTTCATTTATCCTAACAGATACATAATATCCCATTGTGTCGATGCATTTGTCCCTTTATCTAGTCATCTGTTCTCAGGGACTAAAGTTGTTTCCATATTCTGGCATTGAGAATAGGCATGCAATGAATACAGGATTTCAGATGGTGTTTCTGCTGTGTGTTTTTTAGTCTCCCAGGGTATATTAGCAGAAGTGTTAATTTGGGGTCAAGTGGAAGCTCAATATCTAGTTTTTGGAGGAATATTTTTATTGTTTTGGAAAAGGCTTTTACCATCCGGCATTCCCCCCAGCAATGAAAAAGAGTATCTTTCTCCTTGTATCTGTGCTAGCACTAGTTGTGCTTGTTCTTTTGGATGTGGTCCAGTCTCTGTGGTGTGTGATGATATTTCATTGTTCTTTTGATTTTCATCTACCTGATGATTTTGCATCTACCTGATGATTAGTGAGGGAGAATATTTTTTCATATGCCTTTTGGCCATTCGAATTTCTTCTTTGGGGAAGTTTCTATTTATTTCTTCTTCCCATGATTTGAAGGGGTCAGTTTTATTTTCTTGTAAAGTTCTAACAGTGCCTTATTATATCTTGGATATTAATCCCTTATCAGATGAGTATTTATTAAATATTCTTTCCCAATATGTTAGTCAGCATTTCTTTTGAGCGCAGAAGCCGCTTAGTTTATGTAAGTTCCATTTGTTCATCTTTGCTTCCACTTTCTTGATCAGTGGTGATTCGTCTTTGAAGATGCCTTTAGATTCAATGGCATGAAAGATTTTGCTTATGTTTTCTTCTATATACGTTATGGATTCAGGTCTGATGTTGAAGTTTTCTCCATTTTTATCTAACTCTTGAGTATGGGATTAAATAGAAGTCTGAGTTCATATTTCTGCTGGTAGCTGTCCAGTTCTTCCAGCAGCACTTGTGAAGAGGGTTTCCTTGCTCCACTTCATATTTCTTGCTCCTTTATAAAAAATTAGGTGTTCATTGGGCCGGGTAATAGTCAAGCAGGTAGGGTGTTTGCCTTGCAAGCAGACGACTCAGGTTCGATGCCTGGCATCCCCTATGGTCCCCTGAGTACTGCCAGGAGTAATTCCTGAGTGCTGAGCCAGGAGTAACCCCTGAGCATTGCTTGATGTGACCCAAAAAAAAAAAAAAAAAGCAATAACAAAAATTAAGTGATCCAGAGACTGGCACACATCAAAACAGCAAGAACAACCGGTGCTGGCGTGGATGTTGGGGAAAAGGGACTCTCATCCACTGTTGGTGGGAGCGCTGACTGGTCCAGCCCTTTTGGAAAACAATATGGGCATTCCTCCGAAAACTAGATATTGAGCATTTGATCTAGCAATAGCACTCCTGGGAATATACCCGAGAGACCGAAAAACACATAGCAGAAACACTATCTGTACTTCTTTATTCATCTCTGCTCTATTCACTATAGCTAGATCTGGAACAGAGGACTGGCTAAAGAAACTGTGGTTCATCTACACCATGGAATACTATGGAGCTGTCAGAAAAGATGAAATTATGAAATTTACCTGCAAATGGATGGACATGGAGACTATCATGCTGAGTGAAATTAGTCAGAAGGAAAAGGACAGATATAGAATGACTGCATTCATTAATAGGATATAAATAGATACCAGTGTTTTACTAAGCGTGGGAAGTGGTAATGGCAGATTAAAACTCACCATTGAATATATACAAAGAGACTTAAGTGATAAACTCTAAATATCTGCAGGGCTAGCCACAATGTGTAAAATAAGAGGGAGAGAGATGCAGAGACAGAGAGAGACAGAGAGAGAGAGAGAGAGAAACTGGTGTACCTGCTATTGAGGCAGCCTGGGGGTGGGTGGGAGGGGGTGGGGTACATTGGGAATGGAAATGGGGCACTGGTGGAGGGATGGGTGCTGGAATACTGTATTACCAATAACTAATTATGAACACCTTTGTAATTGTATGTCTCATGGTGGTATAATAAAAATTAAAAAAAAAATTAAGTGATCATATATTTGAGGGACTCTGTCGGGATAATTCTATTCCATTGATCTGTGAGTTTGTCTTTATTCTAACAGCATGCTTATTATATTATTATTATTATTGTTGTTGTTGTTGTTGTTGTTGTTGTTAAGGACGCCACCTGGATCCCCAACAGTGCCGGGAAGCGAGTTCCCATCTACCTCCAAAGCCGGCGGGAATGGATGAAAACTCAGGAATTCAATGCAGTTTTAAAAGGGCTTTACTATCACAGGTTCCAGTATACAATCCAAGAGCAGGGAAAACCTCCTAACTCTGGGTTCCCAGCTAGGTCCCAGCAATGTGTAGGCCAAGATGGCTGCCACCACGTTTTGAGGCCCAACAGAGAATGGAGAGGACAGAGAAGTAAAACGCCAAGGGAAGCCAAAATGGCAAAAAGAGACGCTTCTTTCTTCTTGCAGCTTATTTTAATAGCTAGAAATCTGCCCAAACTCTCCAGCCTGGCCCATTCTGGGCTGGGCTATCTAGTGATGAAAACAGGAAAATAGCTCTATAGAAATGTAACAACTTCAGGAGACCATCTGGCTGTTACTAGAACCCAGAGCTCATTCAAAGCCTCCTAGCAGAGCTGGGAGGAACTATAAGCTAAATGTAACTTCCCTGGCAGGGAGGGTCAAATGCCCTCAGGTAATTTCTCCCAGCACCTCACCTAATATCTTGAGCCAAGATCTGCCTGGAATTGCCTTTATAGGGTATAGAAGGGGGTTTCTGAGATGGCATGCCTCTATACCAAAGACTATACTAATGCCAATTAAATATTTCTCAAGCCTTCACAAGTCTCGTTTACTTCATGGTAGTTTTGTATTTTAGTTGCCTTTGAGTTATCAGGGAGGCCATGCTTGCTTGCTTGGAGGCAAACAGCATTTCTCTCTGGTCTAATTACTTAGAGATCCAAAGTGGTCAGGCAAATATGCTGGTAAGATCTAGCTAGTCCACAATGACTGTGGTAGCTTGAGAGACTATTTATGCCAGCCAGTACAGAATACATGGTCAGATAAAATGCCACATTTAGACTACCCCCCTACCTACAAAGTGATCTGCAGGAGGCAATCCAGGGCAGATGGAAAGGCTTTAAGTGACCTGCAACAATTATTATTATTTATTATTATTTATTATTATTATTATTATTTATATTCCTGGAGCAAGCAGGTGCTCTTGGGCTCTACTAGCATGAGACAGGACATATGGAGATGTTACTGGTGCCCGCTCGAGCAAATCGATGATAAACGGGAAGACAGTGATTATTATTACTGTTTTTAGTTCAATTTGAAGTTGGGGAAGGTGATGACTCCCATTCTCTTTTCCCAAAGATGATTTAACTGTTCTTGGGGATTATTGTTCCATATTAACTTTAGTAGTGTTTGATCAATTTCTTTGAAAAATGTCATGGACATCCATATAGGGACTGCATTGAATCTGTACAACGCTTTGGGGAGTATTGCAAATTTGACAATGACAATCCTCCCAATCCATGAGTAGGGGATATGTCTCCATTTTCTCATGTGCTCTTTTATTTCTTGAAATAGTGTTTTGTAGTTTTCTCTGTACATATCCTTTACATTCTGATTAAGCTTATTTTGAGGTTCTTGATTTTCAGAGGCACAGTTGTAAACGGGATTTTTTTTATTATCATTTTCTTCTCTTTCATTATCTGCATGTAGCAAAGTCAGGGATACCTGGGTGTGATTTTGTAACCTGCACTCTACTGTATTGTTTCTAGGGGCCTTTTGGTGGAGACCTTAGAGTTCTCTATGTATAGTATCATATCATTTGCACATAATGATAGTTAGAATTTGTCCTTTCCTACCTGGAGGTGAAGCACACATTGGCATGGATCCTGAGGTCACAGCTCCATTCCTATTGCTGGATTTTGCACTTTGATGAAATGTGGATGTCCCTTCTTACCTAGGCTCTTTACCTGGGCACCAGAGCTGAGCAGGGACCTTTCTCTTTGTTGTAGCTTATGCCACATAGGAAGCCCTCAGAATATCATATGTTTGCCATAAGTTGTGGAGTGGTGAAGAAATGTGCAGCTGTGGAGGCCATACTCTTCACCATTGGATCTCAGGTGTACCTGGAGAGGAAAGTTACTCCCTGCCATGGGAATTGGTGCCTTTCCCTTATTTTTCCATCTTAATAAACATTTTCTTACACAGTAGAGTCATTAAGCTTAAAGTTATAAATTTATAAATGCAGCATTAAATTTAATTTTTAAGTGCAGGAGCTGAGGTGATAATTCAAAAAGCTAATATGCATGATTTGTATGTAGGAGGCCCATGATTATTCCTTGGAACCACGTGGTATCCAGAGTAATAACCAAGGGAGATTTCTGCGCCCTAAGCTAGCAGTATCCCCTGAGGACTTTTGTTTGTTTTGTTGTTCTTTTCTTTTTTATATTTACTTCATATTTATTTTTACTGAGTCACCATGCTATACAGTTAAAAGGTTATTTATGATGGGGTTTCAGTCCACAATGTTCCAACACCCATCCCTTCACCGGTGCACAGTTCCCACAACTGAAGTACAGCACTCAAGTAAAATTCAAGAAAATCTGAATTGGGCTGGGCCACAGAGGCATCACCGGGCAGGAGCACTACTGTGTTACTATTTTCAATATTTCTCGATGTAGCTCCCTGAGCACTGTTTGAGAGCCTTTCTCCCCAAAATAGTTTCATTAATAAGCATAATGCTTCACATTTCCCTGTTGCTAATATCAGTTCCATAATAGTAGACAGTGTAGGTGCAGATTAATTTCTTGACTGTCTTTGATGATTATGTGTACACCATAGATTATGAAGACATATTTAAGTTCCTTAACCTTTTTTATTTTCACATCTCTTCACAAGTAAAAAGTAAATAATATTTTTCCTGAATAGGTCTAAGAATTAATTCAATATATGAAAAATACTTTGAATAGCATTTGTTACATATTAAAGTACTAATGTCATCCCGGGCCCAGTGTTGGGGAATGATGAATAAAATGGTAGATACTCATATAGATATTGTTCTATTCTTACTGTTTTGGGCAACCAAGAAAATACGCCTGTCAGACTCTCGAGAGCTTGAATGATGAGCTGCCCAATCATTGTGCTCTGATGTTTTGTTTTTGTTTTTACTCACAGCTGTTCTTGACTGATAACTGAGTTTAGACAAGGCCCTTCCTGGTACATTCCTGGAAAGGGGGGATTTTCTGTCTGGTAATTCCAGATCAGACTTGTAGTAGACAGGCTCAAGGAAAGGTAGAAGGTGGTAGTAAAGGAGATAGTATGGGTGTAAAGAGATAAAACTAGATTTTTTTTTCTGTGGCAATGTTCCATATCTATGTTTTATTACCACTCTACTCTAGACACATGAAAACGTGACAAAAATATACAGACATGCTGAATCCAGGTACATCTCTTGATGTTTGTTTTATATGATAGTTGTGAAAGAGTGAAAATTGGGGTAGATTGTCATAAAAATATGAAGAATAACACTCTCTTTCCCTCACCACACACTCATACACAAATACACACACTTACACACACAAGTGCATGCACAAACACATACCTTTCCTTCATGCAGATATTAATAAAACCGATAAACATGGTCAGAATGAAATATTTTGAAATTTGGGAAGTGATACAATTATTTGTATAATTTCAATAGTATTTTCTGAATAAAAATGCCTCTTATTAAAAAATTCTTGAGGGTATTTTATTTAATTTCCACCAAATATCTGACTCTCTAGTAATATTTAAATAAAATAGCCCAGCATCATGCTAAAGAATCAGGGTTTGGCAGTCACTAGGGAAAGAAGAGTGGAGCTGGACACCTTCAAATTTTTATTCCTCAGAAAACTGACTTAGCTTAAACCATATAGTAATTTCTTCAAAACCACATTTGCAGGGTGTGGGGTGATAATATTCATTGGGTAGGGTGCTAACCTTCACGTGGCTGACCTGGGTTCAGTTCCCAGCATCACATATGGTACTTTGAGCCCTTCAAGGAGTGATCCCTGAATACAGGGCAAGCAGTAAGCCCTGAGCACAGTCCAGTGTGACTTTGTCTCCAGAAAGCAAACAATCAAAACCACCTTGCTTGCAAAGGTGTCTATATTTTAATTTTGTCCTACAAGTGATGGTGCTCAGGGGCTATTTCTAGCAAGTTGTGTAGGAATAACCTCTATAGTGCATGGGGCATCATATGTGGTGCCAGAATTATGCTGGGGTCAGCTGCATGCTAAACAAAAACCTTAAACTATCTCTCTGACCTGCTCCTGAGAAATATATATATATATATTCAAGTTTTAAGCCCCCATTTTCCTTTATTTTGTTTATTTTTCCCTATTTGATGTTTTGTCATAGGGAAAGTTTCCCATGTATTGTTGATATAAAATCATATTGAAATATATGATTTGTAAATGACCCTGAGCGAGAGAAGGAGGCAGTAGAGCCTGGACGTGCAGGGACCAAGCCTCCAAAGCGAGATGAAGAGCATGGCAAGACCCAGGGCAAGCACCGCAAGTCCTTTGCTCTGGACAGCGAGGGTGAGGAAGCATCGCAGGAGTCCTCCTCAGACAAGGTGAGTGGCCAGGGCTGGTGCCTATTCCTGGGGTTCCACCACCAGTTTCTGTCTGGGCTGTAGCTGTGCCTCTTGGTGAACCATTGCTCCCTTTAAAAGGGGTGGGAGTCTGGCCACTCTGGCAATGCTCAGGGGTTCCTCCTGGCTCTGCACTCAGGAATTACTTCTGGCGGTGCTCAGGGATTTAGAGGTGACTACAAGAGTATGCCATCAGCACGACAGAGCCTGGCAAGCTACCCGTGTCGTATTTGATATGCCAAATACCAGTAACAACTATAGACCTCATTCCCATGACCTGATGGAATGGTTTGAGGCTCTTTATGTTCCTGGAGCAAGCAGATGCCCTTGGGCTCTACTTGCATGAGACAGGATATATGGAGATGTTACTGGTGCCCACTCGAGCAAATCGATGATGAACGGGAAAACAGTGATACAGTGAGAGAAAGTTCCCAAAAGTTGAATTTCTATAAGATAATTATTTCTACTTTTTTATTTCACAACATAGGAGAAAACATTCTGAGAGGGAGCAATGTGGTAAGATAGCTATATAGACATACACAGTCACATAACATAATTAGTTTCAGTGTTATAATGTAATGAATATGGTGTGCATATGTGAAGAATTTTTGACTAATTACATGTGTTAATCTGACTTATTTTGTCACTTGAAGGGAACTTGAGAGAGAGAGAGACTCAACAAAATAAGAACTTATAGATTGAAAGAAGACACATTCATTTACTCTGTTTGGATTAATATTATGGTCTGGATATTACCAACAATTTGATCCTATCAGTATAATTTTTCAAAATTTCATGAACCATAAAAGTCCTCAAGTAGACAAAATAACCTTGGCAGGGGAAGGGAATTGGAGACAGGTATTGCATTCATTGACTTTAAATTAGATTACAAAACTGTAGTAATTGAAACTGAATGGCACTAGAATAAAGATGGATATTCAGATTAACAGAGAATTGAAAGCTAAAGAGTAAGTCCTCAGATGTTTTAACAGGTAGTCTATGACAAGGGAATAGATGCATGAAGCAAAGCAAGGGCAATGGCTTCAAAATATGGTGCTGAGAAAACTGACTAGTTTACTTGCAAACAAATTGAAATAGACCCCTGTGTCACTTTATACACATTGGGTAAATCAAATTAGATGGATGTCCTCAGTGTAATTCCTAAATTCATTAAATCCATCTAAGTAAAACACAGGCAGAAACTGTCCATTATTTGACTCGCCAGGAGTCTTCTCTGAAACAACTCCACTGGCAAAGAAAACATAGGAGAAACAAATGTGGCTATGTCAAACTTAAAAATTTATGCACAGCAAAGGAATGATGCCCATTATAAAAATGCCATATTACTGAATAAAAGAAAATATTCACATATACATTGGTCAAAGGGCTAGTTTCTAGGATACCAAAGCATACACTGAGCTTAACAAAAATAAAGGAAAATTGACTCAACACATATTTCATCAGAAAATACATAAATGTGGCCAACAGGCTTATGACAGAGTATTTTGTTTTACTATCATGGAAATGTAAATCAAAATGGTATTAATATGCCCTCTCACATCTATGAGAATGGGCTTTGTCAAAAGAATGACAACATCAAGTGTTGGCAAGGATATGGAGAAATTACACACTCATGAAATTGTCGGATTTAGAAAATGTATAGAGACCCCTTAAAAATTTCAGACTACCCAGTAGTTTCTATCATGGGGCTCAAGAACACAAAATCATTTATTAAAAGAAAATTATTTCATTGCAGCATTATTCACATAGTCAGGGTCTGGAAATAGCCCAAGTGTTCAACAACAGATAAGTAAATAATGAAGTTGTGGCATACACAACACATGTACACAACACACACAATGAAATGCTACATAGTTTAGGGAAAGTATGAAATCATGCAGTATGCTACAAACTGGAGAGAATTTGAGGGGGATTATGATAAGTGAAATGAGGCAAAGGAAAAATTATAAATAATGGCTTCCTTTTGTGGATTAGAAAGAAGCAAAGCAAGGAATTAGGTAGTGCCCAGCACTGAGGTATTGCCTACAGCAGTGGATGCTGAGTCTGCAAAGGAGCAGGAATAGAGGCTAAAGAAGGTGCTTTAGAATAGTGTTGAAGAGCTGGTGTCACTCTGGTGGAGAGTTGGTGGTGAAGTAGCTGTATGAGACCAAGACACAATATTGCGCTATTCAGAGAACAAGTCAGCAATGCAGATCAAAGAATTTATTGAGGTAACAGAGTTCAGTGCTGAGGGTTCACAAGCTGAGACCACTCCCTGGACTTGGAACCCTGAACCAGGCTAAAGGCAAAGCTTTTGTACTTTTGATAACAATTAGCAATTGGATAAAAAAAAAGCAGGAGCCAGCAAAGCCGGGTACAGAAAGAAAGTGGGGTTACGCTATAATAGACACCTTTCGTTCGATTTTCATCCCACTAATTCCCCAATCCTACTTAGACATTGCATACGCTGTGGCTTGATTCCCCCAAGTTCTCCCTTTTCCATGAGCTCACACATTCTTTAACTCTCCTTCCTCCAACACCTGCACTTACTCGCCTTCCTACACTTCTTGCTTTCCCTTCACATTCACCACCGACCCTGTCACTATTGGGTCATTAGACCTGAACTTCAGTTTCCAGGTCCCCGATATGTTTCTTCAGTTTCCCTAAATTCTCTCTTCATAGTAGACAAAAGAAAAAGTTGAAAACTGTGGTGGATTATGTCGCCCTAATTTAAAAAACATGTCTCCAGACCAGATTGTGAAAAAAAATAATTCAGACCACGTCTTGATGTGGTCTTATGTTTCTACATTAGTTCAATGTCATCAGAAATTCAGTAAAGCTGCATTAACAAAATATGGAATGACTTAATTCTCTTTGGTGGGAGGCAGGCACATCTGGCAGTGCTCAGCTCCTACTCCTGGCTCTATACTCTATCACTATCATGATCTTCCCGTTCATCATCAATTTGCTCGAGGGGGCACCAGTAACATCTCCATATGTCCTGTCTCATGCTAGTAGAGCCAAAGGGCATCTGCTTGCTCCAGGAACATAAAGAGCCTCAACACCTTATATTAGGTCATGGGAATGACCTAACATAATTGTTACTGGTATTTGGCATAACAAATACGACAAGGGCAGCTTACCAGGCTTGCCGTGAGCTCTATACCTAACCCTAACCGTATACTCTATACTCTAGGGTTGATTACTCTTGATGATGCTCATGTGGCCATATCTGGTGCTGGGGATTGAACCTGGTTTGGTCATGTGCAAGCCAAACACTCTACCAGTTGACCATAGCATTGGCCCCCTCATTTAAACCTTTAAGAATCAAAAGTATGTCCTTTAATAGTAATCCTATGGCATCTTATAATAAAGTTACTGTAAGCAGGAATGGTTGCAGTGCCTGACTGCGTCAGTAGGTGGCAGACAGGATAAAGACATGTCTACACCCAGGGCTCTGCCCCGTGGACACTGGATGATTGATGGTCTGACATAAAAAAGACTGGGGCCCCTGGGATGAACCCAGAGCCACAGCAGAGGCTGGAAATCTACCTGTGGTGTAGTCGATATGCCAAAAACAGTAACAGTAAGGGACCTCATGCCCAACAAATGGAGACATTACTGGCATCTGCTTAAGTATACAGATGAACAACGGGAAAACTAGTGATAAGAGTGATACAATACTAAGTTCAGCAATAGCTTATTCACTTTATCTCCTTGTCAGCTCCTCCTGCATTTGTTCTTATTTTTTTTTTTTAGCGGGTTGGGGGGACACCGTAAAGTGCTTAAGAGTAACTCTTGTGGCTCAGAGTGTTGTAGTGGCCAAAGATGTTTAGGCTCCTGCCTCAAGCAGTGAACATTAGAAACAAGAACTCAGAGAGCAAATGTCCAAATTCATTTAGACTTTAATTTAGGGAAAAGTCAAGAAAGAGGATGTCAGGTAGGGTTAATGCAAAATTATGGGTAGGGTTTCCTGAAGCAGAATTATGGAGAAAGGCAAAATCCATCCCCCTTTTGTCCCTTTTTAAACAAAAGTAGGAGGGTTAACATTTTTTTAAATTATGCTCCAACAGTGTGGCTTTGTAAAGACTGAAGAGGATGCAGAGATGCATATTTTCTGGGTTCAGGCAGAGCCTAGGTCATCCAGGTTATCTGGCACCACCTAGTTCCTGTCTTCCCATGCTGCTGTTGTTCCATACTGACAATTGTTTTGCGTAAGGACGTGTCCCTTTTCTCTCTTTGTTCCCCTTTTGTCCTTAGCAAGATGCCGTGTGATGTTCAAACACCAAGGATTTTGACTTTGAAGCCATATCTCCTTATGAGATATGGAGAAAGCGTGAGTCCAGCCATCTGAACTATATCACTGGTCCCCTTCCAATTTATGATAGGGAATAGCCTTAAACACATACTCTAAAGACATTCCTTTTTAACAACACATTTGTATTGTATTGAAAAAAATTTGCACTAGTTAAATCAAAAATGACACCACATAAATATTACGCTAAGAGTATCACTATCTGATGAAGCTGAGAAAGATCTACATTTCACTTGGGTAATTTTATTTCTGATTTAAAGTGTCTCCTACAGTTTCCGTGAATGAAGAAAACACTGAGGTGCAATATACAATGTGGCCACTAGAGGGCGCCGTTACTTCGCGTTGAGCTTTTAAGCCAAGGTCGGCTTTAATTCAGACCTTGATTGAAAAACAAAGGAGACCTCAGTAGAGGTCAGGGAAAGTCCATTTCTACCAAAAAAAAAAAAAGGGGGGCTGAGTCTGTCAAGTGATAAAGTATCACCTAAGTGGCTTTGATACCAAGCTGACCAATTATGACTTTCAAAGGCCAAAGGCAATGAAAACCAGGAAGACAAAGGGGTGTCATTTAGGTGGGGAAAACCTCTAGGGAGAACTGGGTGGAGCATCTTTGCTTTTATGCAATAGCCCGGAGGCATTTTCCAAACTCTTTAAATTGGAATTGAAAATGCATTCTATCTCTCTTTAACACACACACACACACACACACACACACACACACACACACACACACACACACACACACACACACACACACAATGCTTTCTAACCTCCTGCTGTAATTCTTCACTGAAACAGACCCGAATACTGCTCTTTAGCCTAACTGGCTAAAGTGCTATTGAATAGGATCCCTCAGGGGGCCAATTGATTCTTATTTGAATGTAAATATACACAAAGAGTTTGCAACAATCTTATTACCATTGAAAGCTTTGGTGGTGTTGTTTTTGTCCTCTGTTAGTTTTTTTTTTTTGACAGTGTTAGAATTATACATCAAAAATTGTCTGTAAATGAATCCAGTTTCCTGAGGGTCTCCCTGCCTCGACTGAGCTGAAGACCTTGTCTGAAGTTTTCATTCTTAAACATTCCATCTTCACATTTTCATGTCAGGCTTTTTGATGTGGGAGGTCCAGGCATCTGCATCAGTGACAGCAGTCTGATGGGGTTCTTTGCATTTGCAATGAGATTTGGGCAGAAGGAAAGTTGACATCCCTTGGAATAGCCCCGCAATAACTCAGATAAGGCTCCCCACCCTCCCTATGTATCAAATTATTACAGTGGGATTGAAAGGGTGGAGGGTCAGGTGAGCCAGTTCATTGGCCACTTTAGATCTCACCAATCAAAAGTGTAACCAATCAGCACAAAGAATGAAAAAGTTGGGGTAGGGGATGGCATCAGATTAAAGGAAGGCCCCCGGCCAGGCCTGGAGTTTTGGCCCTTCAGCTTTTTCCCGCTTCTCTCTTCACATATACCCAGGCAGACTGCAGGATGGGTTAGAGGCTCACAGACAGATCGACTAAAGGGGAGATGGCGGGTCCAGGCAGAGCTGGAGTGTCCAGACTGTGCCAAGGTACTAACACAAGTGTCCAGGAGTCTTTGCCCATGAGCATGTGGCTGTGGCTGAAGACTAGGAAATCCAGGACAACAGGGAGCGGCTGGGATACAGTCTGTGAGAGCCCAGGAAGAGGTACAGAGCACAGGTGTTTTATCCACTCCCAGGTGGTGGTGGCGGCCCAGGGACTCCTAAGGACAAGGTGGACGACAGGAAAGTGCTGGGGTACAGTTCCAGAGGGCCGGCAACAAGATCCCAGACAACCCAGACAGACGTATTCTGCTATTTCAGATGACTGCTCTCTACTGTGGTTTAGAGAGGAGCACAGGGGCATGGCAAGTACCATCCACTGGCGCAATCAGACAGCAAAGGGCAGGACTTAAGCAACATGGGACAAGACAAGTGAAGTCCTTCATGGCTAAAAGAGGGGATGGGTATTTGAGGGGGACCCCAGACCCAAGTACTTGAACTTAACAATAAACTCTAATTTCTTAACTGAGTTTTGTATGCAAATCTAATGTATTTCTCAAGAACCCACTAGAGCAGGAAAATACATTTTATTTTATTTTTTAATTTTTATTATACAACCGTGAGATATACAATTACAAGAATGTTCATAATCGGGTCTCTGTCATACAGTGTTCCAGCACCCATCCCTCCACCAGTGTCCCACTTCCACCAACAATGTCCCAATGCTTCCTCCCACCCCAACCCCAGCCTGCCCCTATAGCAAGCACCTTTTTTTTTCTCATTCTATCTCTCTGTCTCTGTCTCTGAATTTCTCTCTCTCTTTCTCTCTCTCTCTCTCTCTCTCTCTCTCTCTCTCTCTCTCTCTCTCTCTCTTCTGTTACACTCTGTGGCTTGCCTTACAGATATTAATGGTTTATGATGTGAGTCTCTATGGGTATATTTAATAGTGAGTTCTAGTGTGACATTATAATTCCTCATTCCCCATAACCTCCCCAGTTTGTTGCAGCTGCAATGATCATTACAGTGTATATGTGAAAGATCCTGGGAAGGACCTGGTCCTAACCTACATTATCTAAGACTCTTGTGCGACATCGGAGCAGCTGCGCCAGCACAGCCGTGGTCTGGTCTGTCCCTTGTCCAGGGCTGCTGGCTGAGAGGCTGCAAGCCCATAGTCACGCCCACCGACCTGGAGGGGAGGTGCCCAACTCCTGGCTCCAAATCCGGCCAGCATGCCCCCACCCACACTTCTGCTAAACCTAGGAGCTATGTTGGACCGGCGGGTGAGCCGTTTCCTCCAAGACTCCTTGGGTGAATCCACGTGGGATGAGCAGCACAGCTGTGGGTCTGGTCTCAGGAAAATACATTCTAGTGCCGTGGGGACTCCTCTGTTTGCTGACCCAGTCATGGAGGGTCATCCAAGCTGTTGTGACACTTTTTTTACAGATACTTGATACTACTTACACACAGAAAGTCTTGCCCACATTTCTAAAGTGGGATATTTAATAAAAAAAAAAAAACATCAAAGTGGTTCACAAGTGCCTGACCTGCTGTGGTGTTTTTAGGAGTTTGACTGACTTGAGGACGGGAGGGGCACATCATAGCAAACTCCTCTCACTGCATCCGTCCTGAACTACTTCAAGTGGGAGAAAATGACCCAGAGAAACAAGCGTTAAGCTCACAGGCTAGACAACGATTCTGGGACTCAATATGATGATAGAATGCTTCTCCAGTTCCTACACTTCAAGATCACATTACTAGCAACTTGTTTTAAGCAGTTCTTTTTAACTGTTAGGTCGTGTCAGGCTACCAAGAAAAAAAATCGCAAGGGATAGCAGTAGGCAAAAAAACACGATTTGAAGGGAGAGAGTAAACATCACAACAGACATGACAGGGATGTTGGAATTATCAGATCATACATTTAAAACAATTATTATTAAAGTACTGAGGGTACCGATGAATGAAGCAGAATCAAAGCAAGGACCAATGAACAAGGTGAGCCCATCAACACAAATGCTAAAGTAGTACCAACAATAAATCCTATTGACACAAGACACTATCATAGAACCGAAGAATGACTTTGATGGGTTTCTCAGAAAATTGGACGTGACTGGAGAAAGAATTTTTTGAGTTGCAGGAAGGGTATATCAATAGAATTCTTGAAAACCAAAAATATAAAGCCAAAAAAAAATTTAAAAAGGAAATGTAGGAAAATGCCCCAGGACTATGCAGCCACTACAAAAGAGATAATGTATGTGTCATGGGAATAGGGGCCCCAGAAAGGAAAAGTGGAAGGAATATTTTAAAGAATAATGATTGAGAATTTTTCCATATTAATGTCAAATTATTATCCTTTGAGAAAAGGAGTTGTTTGCTTTATTTGCCCATGCTATTACATTTATTAAAAGACCAGAAAAACATGCTAAGTATTCTTTAGTAGATTTTTGTCAAACATAATTTGAGGAGATCAAGTAAAGATTTTTTATATCAAATACTGCTGTCACTGAACCAAACTTTCAGCACTAAAAAGCTATTTCACTTCTTCACAGGTAAAGGGGAAAAAAAGGAGGTTTTTGTTTTTTTTTTTAGCTAATAAGGGAGAGGGAATATATACTTAGTTTTCAGTTATTGGATTAGATGTCAAAAGCCCCTATATGTGGAACTGAAATATTCATCCACTTTTCTGTCTATGAACCTCAGCATTAAATGGGGGGGAAAAGCTAATTCCTGATTTACAGTATGATTTTAGTGCAGGGCTTGCGGATATCAGGTGCCCTGGTTGAAGAAGTTTTGTGTGAAATTATGTTTCTGGCTTTGGACAAATATGTATGTTTCATCTTTATCTTTGCTTACTAGGTCCTACCTTCCTATATTGTATGGTCCACAAGTGGTTTTGCATATGTTTATATAAATATATACAAATATGCATATATTTAAATATAAATATACATGTATTTATATATGATATACAATATCTATTTATATATTATATGTACATACATTTATATATAAGTATACATATATGTGTGTGTGTGTGTATATATATATATATATATATATATATATATATATATATATCCAAAAGGCCTTTGGCGGAAACAGTTTCCTTTCCCCTGCCTTGAAGGTATTAACTCTTGCTATAGTCAGAGGAGGTGGGATGGACTGTCTGATGACTTTCTTCTTAAAAAAAGGAAAGTGTTGAAGTTCATTCCCATTTCAGTGGAAGATTTCTTTGCAAGCATATTGGTAAGGTTTTGTGAACTATAACCCTCAGCATTTAAATTCAAAATAAGACAAGGTATTTTACTTCTTCTAAAAATAGTGAATAATATTTCTGAGAAAACATAATGTAGATGTGTTAGCTTCTCTAAAGAATCACATATCACTGTAGCCAGTTTTTAGAAATAAAAATAAAATATATCTCATGGTGGTTCAGTTAAAAAATTAGATAAATGATAAAAATAAAGCTTACTTCCTCCTAATTTTCAATAGATTTTCCATTCAGGTCACAAAATTCATGAGAAAGTTACCTTACAGATAAAATTTATATTTTACTTTTATTTTGTAAATGATTCTCACAAATATTTGATAAAATCAACAATCATAAAAATTAGTCTTGAAAGTGCTCATGAATTATATAAAACTACTACTGATATCCAGGAAAACTGTCACAGGGTTAAAGACAAATCACATATATATTTTTCATTTAATTTTTGAAAACTGGAGTCTTCCCAAATGGGTGGAAGACCATCCCCCTTCACTCTTCATGCCCAGGACTACAGGTGGCTTCAGCAGCCAGACTGAGGCTCTGCTACTTTCACCATGTAAAAAGCCCAGTTTCCCAGCTCCACAACTAATCTCAGAAAAGATGCCGAGCTGATGAAAGTCACAGGTATTAAAAACAGGTTTTGGGGCTGAAAACTCTGGGGCCTCCTCCTTGGAAGGAGATGGACCAAGTTCAGTTAGATTCTGGAGTTCCTGAAAGGCAAGCCAGATATGTGACCATGTGACATCTCCAATTTCCACAATACTGATTGGGAGGCGCAGTGAATTAAATGGGAAAGTAATGTAGAAGCCTACTAAGCTAGACAAGCAAAAGCAATAACACGGAAGGCTCAACTAGCAAAAACTGCGCAGAAAAAAATCTTCAATGACTTTAATAACCCTACTGTGAGATGTAACAATATTAATAAATTTTTAATGAACTTTTTTTATAATTTCACTTACCATTTTGTTGTAATTAGCAAAATAAAATATTTTATGGCTGCAAAGGAGGCAGGCTTGGGTAGTGGGTGGGAAATTGGGGACCATGGTGGAGGGAAGTTCACATTGGTGGTGGGATTGATGTTGGAACAGTGAATGTTCAAAACAACTGTATTATAAGCAACTTCGTAAACCACTATATTTAAATAAAGATCTTATTTAGCCTTAAAAATTAAAGAACATAAAATATAACATGTTTAGATAAAGTAAATTCCTTTCCTACTTATTTTGTCCCTAATGCCTTCTTCCCAGTAGTCGCTCACAATTAATACTATTTTTATAGATAAATAGGTAGACAGATGATGATCTATTGAAGAGAAAAAGTAGCTGGAGATAGAAAGGCAAGAGAATAAATGCTTTTTTTTTTTTAGGGCGAGTGAGAACATACTTCCCCACTGCCATAAATTATGCAGTCGAGTTTCCCACCTTTAGGAAAATCACAAGTGGTCTTCATAACCGGAATGCAATGGATGAGCTTCGCCCTGGGAAAACCATCTTTATGATCATGGTATCCCCCTGCCGGGCAAGTATGATAAATACTTTTTAATAAAAAATACAATATTGTGGATGTCTCTCATCACTGCTTTAATTAGTACATTAAAATAGCAAATTGATATCTAACCTAAAATAAAGGTACATGTGGCAAAGATGCCAGCAGATGGCATTATATTATTTGTACATATTCACTTCAGATTTATGTATTAATTAATTCATACTCAAATTTTGAGAGTAGTCATAATTCAGCCATGTTAGTGCTATGAATTTATTTCCTCAGTATCATCTTAGATAAAAGTTAATTTGTGGTAATAAAAAATAGGAAAAATCTGAGTGACTCCATAAACAAATGGTATTTTTGTTTCACATTATGCCATCAATAATGTGCCAAGATATTGTTTAATGAATCCATCAATTCTCCACTGTAAGAGCACAATGATGAAATAGAAACTGTCTGAAATACTTCAGGTAGTAGAATAGAGAAAGAAAATCAGAGAATTAATGTTTGTTTCTGTAAAAAATGGTAGGTGTTTATCCTCACATTTCCTTGCCCTACTTAACTCCTTTAGTCAAATTTGGTATCAGTGGGCCTGAGATGTGAAGCAATATGAGTAAAATTAGCAATATATGCATTACAATGTACGTGCTTAACAGACTGTTATAGATAACACTTGCATTTGAATTATTTCAAAGTATTTATCACATAAATATTAATTTGTGTTACATAATAATATGAGTTATGCTGAAGAAACATATTTTAACATAAACACTGTTATGATATTTTTTGGACTAATGTTAGTAGGTAAAAATATAGATCCTTTTTTGTTATAAGGGTCACAGGTTTCCGGATTGGAGACATATGCAGGGCTTAAGGCATTTGTCTTGAATGTGCCCACACTAGGTCAATCTCTTGCTCTTATATATGGTGCCCTGAGTATCACCAGGTTCTGTGACTTCTCTGAACATCATTTCATGCCCTCAGGCAATCTGGAACAGAATAAAGATTGTCAATGGTTGCAGAAAACAGGAGATGAATGGAGAGAGATAATCGGTCAGGCAGTATAGTGACTAATTAAGACAAATCAAATTAAGAGTAACAGGCTTTAAATCTCCTCCTGTGAGAGTATGAAAGGCTAAACTGGAGGATGCATAGTTTTTCCTCTTCTGCCATTCCCCTGTAATAATGCTGATCTGGTCAAGTGAAAGAGCCCACTTGTGGGGGGTAACCATACTCCTGTGGAGGTGAGAGAAGAAAGGACCTAGGGGTAGACAACTATGTGTACTGAGTCAGAGAAGATAAAGTGTATTAAAAAAATCCTCCCAAGCAAGCCCCCACTCAAAATGGAGACACTGGAAAGGTAGGTCCTCTACCTTAGGTCTTGATAAAGAGACCTCCATCGGAGGTGGTTGTCTTTGGAATTCAGACTGTATCCAGGATCATGGCCAATATGGGGTGTGGTGGGGCTGAAGTCCTTACCTTTAGTTCCCTTTAATGACTGCAGTTCAGAGACTGCTTCAACTCTTTGGTGGAGAAAAGTTTTCCTTTGTGTTAAGATTTACTTAAAAATGAAAAAACAGAACAAAACTGAAAAAACCTTTTGCGGTTGCTTATGATTTAGCCAAAATGACCTCACACAGAACTGTCCAAATTGTTCTGGCCATAATTTAATCTGATTTACTATTGAGTGTTTTGATTTGAGATTTTGAGATTTTTCAAAATCTCTGAAGTCAGGGTTGAATTTTGCTCCTGCCCAGTAATATCTGGAAGTCCACAACCCCTTTACCTTAAAATGAAACTTACTTGGATAGAACATCTTTCTAGGAGTAATCATGTTAAAACAGAATAATTAGAATGAACCCAATTTGGTCTGAATATTAACCTCAGAAGTAGAGAATAATTAGAATAGCTCTTCTTTCTCTTTAGCCAGTGCCTATAGTAGCCTGAAGGCAAGAGGGTTTTATTTCTAGTTTTTGGTGTGAAGCAGCAGACAAAGCACAGAGTTGGTCATAACTCCAAATTAGAACAGGATTCACAAAGTTTGATAATAACTAATTCTTATGTGATGCAAATTTTCATTTTGAATATCAGAGAGTAAATGTAGAGGTAAGGAGTTAAGGAATAACTATGGAGAAAGGAGGCTTTTAGGGTTAAGGATTGAATAAGGAAATGTTTGGTGTTGTAATGAAGAGGAGAGGATAAAAATCACATTGCAGATGTGAATAAAGGCCAGGAGTCCATACGCTTCATTCATTCAGTCACTTGCTTATTCAGTAGATGTTCACTAAGTACCTAACAAATTTCAAGCACTATGCTTTGCAAGGAAAGCAAATCTAACACATCGACTACAGTGTTCCCATAATATTCACAGACTAAAAGAAGTTGAATTATAACGTCAATTTTAATAGATGCTCCTAAAGTGGATTATTGGGCCTCAGAGGATCAGTAACTATACAGAATACAAGTCAAATATGCCACTTGATTTCTGTCTTAATAAAATTTAGCTGGCTGAAGAAGGGTGTTCAGAGAGTAGGAAATTGCTTCAATTAGAGACAAGAGTACCTGCATGAAAATAGAAGTGAGAGAAATGCAGGATTTCACAGATCTAAGAATCTTGAGTTAATAAAGAAAAATCTTCTTGTAGGTATAAGTCATATAATGATCACCACGATCCTGCAGATTGAAGTTCTTTTTATTTCACACAAGTATAGAGTATGAGCAATTTCCCGCTCCTCATAGACATCTTGTGGGTTTGGAGTGATGGTAAAGCAGGTAGGGTGCTTGCCCTGCACAAAGGCAACACAGGTTCAGTACCCTGCATCCTCTATGGTGCCTCAAATCTTATCAGAATTGAATCCTAAGCTCAGAGTCAGAAGTGAGCCTTGAGCAACTCTGGGTGTGACTTATCCCCCCCCCCACAGAAAAAGCATACTTAGACATACAGCATCTGCCATAATAAAAAATGACTTAGCATCTTGGACTGAAAGACAGGAATCAAATTTGATCTTGGCATTAATATCAAAGAGTCACTTTACTTCACTTGTATCATTTGTCTTCCTGTTGATCATCGATTTGCTGGAGCGGGCACCAGTAACATCTCCATATGTCCTATCTCATGCTAGTAGAGCTCAAGGGCATCTGCTTGCTCCAGGAACATAAATAGCCTCAAAACATTCCATCAGGTCATGGGAATGAGGTCTATAATTGTTACTGGTATTTGGCATATCAAATGTTACATAGGTAACTTGCCAGGTTTTGCCATGCGGATAGGATAAGAGTGACACTTTATTAATTATCTGTGTAATATTAGTATTTCTGGTGCATTTTAGAAAGAACACATAGGAATAAATCAAAGATCTTGAGTTATGCCTTGTTCATGCAAGCTCTGCATTCCATCTGCAGCCTCACATAATGTTGAGCATTGCCTGGTGAGGCTCTTGGCTCCAGGACTACCAGTTCAGTGTCTCTGGCAGTGGGCCCTCAGAATGCTTGTGAAGGACCCTTTCAAAAAGAGACAGAGAACATGTGATTATGAACATTTGGTTATTTTCCTGGTATCTGTAATATCTGATCTAAAAGTGCCAAAACTTCTTACTCTGAGCTCAGGGATCTCTCCTTGTGGTAGTCAAAGAAACATATGAGGGGCCGGAGTGATAGCCCAGTGGGTAGGGCGTTTACCTTGCAAGCAGCCATCCTATGCCAGCCTGGGTTCGATTCCCGGCATCCCATATGGTCCCCTGAGCACCGACACGATCAATTCCTGAGTGCAGAGTCAGGAGAAACCCCTGAGCATTGCCAGGTGTGACCCAAAAAAAAGCAAAAGAAAAGAAATAAAATAAAATTAAGTGAACTTTATATATATTAAAAAAGCATATGAGGTGCTAGGTTTGAGAATCTGCTGCAAGTGCGCAAGGCAAGAGCCCATCCTGCCATACTTTCAGGTATCAAAGTGAATCTTAAGGTTCACTATCATTTTGTACTGTGCATTTTATCATCATGCTGCCCTCCATATTCCAGTTGTAGAACTAAGTTGCTCGATGTTAACGTAGTCTGTCACAGATCTATAATCAGAGGAGGCTACTGCTACTGGTTGGTAGTGCAAGTTTTGCCATGTAACCACTTAGAAACATAAAGAAATAATAGTAACATTGAAATAAAGTGCTGATCAAAAAGAAGCGACAATAATTTTGAAACTGACCCAACATATGGTGCGTCTCTTCCAATATTCCTTTTGTGATGGTCAAAATATCTTAGGGGATTGATTTTAAAACTATAAAATGAAGTATATGTACATATATGCATATATTTTACATGGATGGTTTTATAATTAATAATATGCATGGAGGAAAAACAAAAAATAATCAATCTGTTCTTTGTATACCTGCAGAAAAATAACTATATAACATAAAACTGTTTTTTCTTTAGAAAGAGGCAAAATATCAAGGCAGGAATTCATCTCTAGATCCCTTGTTAATTTTTTTTTCTAGTCTGATGTGCTTTTTTGGCCTCAGACCATATGGATGCCAAGGAACAAATCTGAATCAGCCGTGTGCAAGGCTGAAATAGGCTGAGATAGTACAACCTTACTGGCTATATAACCTGGCCCCTACCATGATTATTTTTTAATTAAAATAATTTTTTTGCAGTGCTGGAGATCGAACCCAGTGCCTCACATATGGATGAAAATGGAAGAATTTGCTAGGAAGAAACCATGAATGATCATTAATGGAGAAACAAGAATCAACCTGATGATAATAAAGGATATATCCTTGCTGAGTTAAGACAGAAGGAAAGAGATGACGCATAATGATCTCTCTCATATATGGGGCTAAAAATACACAACAAGATAGCAATAAAGCACCAAAGGGAACACAACAGAGAACTGATCCACATAATTGAATTGGTGCTGTGAGGGTTTGGGTCATACCTTCCTGTGCTCAGGATTTATTCTGGACTCTGTACTCAGGAATCACTACTACTAGTGCTCAGGAGATCATATGCAGAGCTGCAGATCGAACAGGGGTCTGAGACATGCTAGGACTAGTTAGTATTGAACTTCGTCTGATCTCGAGTATAATACCTTGAGTCTATTGAACAAGACTGCCTCCATGCCATTCATTAGTCTGAAATTATGGATTTCATGGAGTGGCTTTTCCTAGAATTTCAGGCTTCCAGAGGAACCCCCCACACCATGAGGGCAGTCATTTTCAACATCTAGAATCCACAGCTCATCAGAGTTCTACCCAAGAGAGAAGCCAATCTCTTCGTGATATCTCCCCAGATTATCAGTGAATGTACGAGATGAGAGCCTACTACTGAGAGTCTACCACCCACACAGTAGAGCCTGGCAAGCTACCCATGTCATATTTGATATGCCAAAAACCAGTAACAATTACAGACCTCATTCCCATGACCTGAAGGAATGGTCTGAGGCTCTTCCTTTTCCTAGAGTAAGCAGATGCCCTTGGGCTACACTAGCACGCTACAGGATGTATGGAGATGTTACTGGTGCCTGCTTGAGCAAATCGATGAACAACGGAAGACAAATGATACAAGTGATAAAATAACAGTAAGATATATCATGACAAAGCTGTTCATGATTGTGTTTCAGTCATACAGCATTCCAACTTCCATCCCTCCACTAGTGCACATTTCTCAATACCAATGTCCCCAGTTTCCTATTCTTCCACCTGTCTTCATGGCAGACTCTTTCTCTCCCTCTCTCTGTCTCTCTCTCTCTCTCTTCTTTTGCTCATTGTGGTTTACAAAACAGACACTAAAGGGTTATCATGTATATTCCTTTACCTACTTTCAATACCCAGTTTTTGTTTAGCATTACAATTTCCAACTATTATTGTCAAAATAGTCCTTTCTCTATCTTACTTACCCTCTGTCCCCTACACATTTATGGTAGATTCTAACTGTTGCCAAGTAATCCTGACTCTTGTTTTCCTGGTCTTGTATTTCCTGGTCTCATACTATTTCTATTTTTAAATCCTGCAAATGAATGCAGTCATTCTATATTCTTTCCTTTTTGGCTAATTTTACTCAGCATGATACTCTCCATGTCCATCCACTTGAAGGAAATTTTTATGACTTTATTTTCCTAGAAGTTGATTAGTATCCCATGGTGTAGATGTACCATAGGAGAAACTCATTTTAAACATCATGACAAAAAGCAAGCCAGAAAACAAAATTCTGCATGTTACCAGTGACTCATATGAACAATTCCAAGATTCATAAAACAAATGCTTATAATTGTTTTGAACAATTCACTGTGGAATAATGTCCTAAAATATATCAGTATGGGCAATACTTTAGAAGAAAGTATTTTAACAGATATGATAAACTATTGAGTATAATGCGGTTGTTTAAAGTTAGAATATCTGGTCCAGAAAATTTTTCTCTCCCTGTCATTATCCTTCCTCATGTTCATTAATCCAATTATTTTTTCAAGGAAATTTTAGATAGTGCAGTAGTATACCAGAACATAAAGTATTTAGGCTCTCTTACATAGAGAAATTGATTGGAAAAAACGATAATAATGCATTAGAACATGAAATAATCTGATAATGTCTTTCTTGGAAACAATACAAGTACTTCTAAGTCTCAACCTTGAAAAATGACACTCTATCGTTGAAATGGTAGCATTTGTTACCAGATTGCTGAATCCGCAGTATAAAGAAAAATTCAGGTATCGCCATTCCTTTCAGAACAAATTTTCAGTATGCAGAGAGTCTGGTTGCAAGTGTACATCGATGTTGAACCTGCCTTTTTTATATTTTTCTAGGCAACCACCCCTGGCACCTATATATAATTTACTCACTATCCTGCAAAACAGAACAATTGAATGAGAAATTTGTCACCTTTATGGGACTTGTTGGTCACATATTCCAAGGAATGTTAGGATGTGATGGGCTCATTTCTAATCCCTTAGAAGATGACAAACACAATGTGGGCTGCACAGTGGATTGAAAATTAAGTTATAGAGTCCTACTATATTTTTGCAGTTTATTTGGCTGCAGTTCCTTGGTTAGACTATGACTTTCTTTAAAGTTAAGTTCTTTCATCTACAAAGAGAAAGCATTGACTCATTGATTTCATAAAGCCAGTTTAAATCGTGACAGTTTTTCATTGTAAATTGTCAAACTGTTCAACAAGGTTCTATCCTATTTTGATGTATTTTATTGTACCATTGTGGAACCTAAAAGTATTACAACAGTTATCTGATCATCTTGTGTGTGTGAAGATAAGTGCTATGTGCCACTGAAATGGCTTCCAACAGACAGTGCAGGGATAATGTATGCCTCCTGGTGACATAGTCATCATTAATGCGGTGCTAACACAGTCAAAGCTTTCTTAATCTTCATGTCAGAATGGGTGACTCTGACCCTATCTTATTGGCCTGTTTGGACTGAGCTTTCAATTAACTAAAATCTAACAAGAGAAGCTCGTTTTCACACTGTCTGAGTTTCTTTGTGTCAATGATATTAGACTTTCTCAAGTGGGTCCCTCAAAAGGTTTACTGGAAACTCACACTAGTACTCTACTTTTCTTATAGAATATAACTTTTCATGTTTTAACCCTAGAGAGAGCATTAATTGATTGATTTGTTTTTATCTTTGGAGAAATAAACTTCACTTGGAATAAGTGGTAAAAAAAATCATGAAGTGTGATAAGAGAGAAAAAAGCACTTAAATAATTTGGGAAGTTAGGATTGTTCTATGCTATAGCTCACTTTTGATAAAAATAATACCCCAATAAAAATTAAAACTGTTTAAATAATTTAGATATTATAAAATCAAAGAATGTCATCCACCTACCAATCCCAAACCATCCCCAGTCCCTGTACATCAGGGAGTACAAAAATTTAGTTTGGAAGCTAGAGAGAATTCTGTCTGGAGACAGCCAGAAAGATTTTCTATAAGGATGCCAACATTCCAAAGACTTGTTAGTGATCTTATCTCTCCAAAATAATATCCCTAGTGATGCCTTTGAACTAAATCAGTAATTTAAAAATATCTTTCTTTTTTAAAACATTGTTGAATTCTGTAACTTTTGTGTCACTTTTAGAATTCACATAAAGATTGAATTTTATTTTATGAAAATAAACAATGTTGCAGGATACATAAAAGCAAACTGTCTATGGTATATTTAAATATTTTATGTAAATTTTAAGATACACTCTTTTGATTTAGGGAATCATTAAATGCAACTCACAATTTAAACTATAGCTTTGTCAGACGTCATCTTTTAAATCTTAAGTAAAAGAAGGATAATTGTCTCATTGAAGATAAATTTAATTTCTGTGTTTGTTAAGTCCCTTAGTTAATTTTAAATTTTGACCCATAGAGAAAATGCAAAACTAACCTCATTCTTTTTATTATAAATCATTGGTATCAGGAATTAGAAAATTGACTGTATCTAATTTAGTAAATTTCAATGACTAGGACTTGAAAATGTCAAGTTCGACATAAATAGCTCAGATTTTCTTATATTTTACACATACAAATACATTTACTACAATACAAGAAGAAACCTTCTGCAACCCTATTGCACTCTCACGTTATTTAGAAAGTTTTAATTATTTGTTGCTATATATTGGGTCCAGGGCATTTCATTGTTAAAAAAAATATGCAGATGTACATTTAAAATTGAGACAGAGACACATATGAATATAACTTAATAGATTACGATGCTAGCACCTAAAACAGTTATGTGAAATACTCAGAAAGAGCAAAGTACTAGTGACTCATCATTCTGTGCATTAAGGGTGTTAGCCGCCATTCCTCCCAACAACTTCCACGTCGTTGGCAACCTCTTCCTAGGTCCCCAGGACCAATGAAGCCCTTTCAAACCCTCTAAAAACCAAAATTGTGCTGACACAATAGCATCTGTGTAAAGACACCATCTCTTCATCCTCACCAATTCTAAGTGTTCTCGGGTTTTATATATTTCCTCAAATATATCATTTTAAGCCTTCTATGCAAACAAATACATCAACTGAACTGCACGGCTAGAGAAATAGCATCTTAGGGCCACAGGCATTGTTTGTTTAATGGATTATAAAGAGTAATGCTTAAAGCAAATGATATTAGACCTAATACCTGACATCTGAAAATCAAATTGCAGCACCCAACAATCTTTAGGAACAATGGTGAAACAAAGAATTTCACCTACTCTGGAAGTTAGGGCCAGAAATTCTGGGAAATCACTGAGCTCAGATAAAGTCTCAAGCCTAATTGTTGAATTGATGAGGAATTCAAATCAATGCTCCATATAGTGACCAGGGAATGAAAGCAATCACTGGAAGGAAATCCAATCAACATAAAGATGAACTGATCCAGGACATCAATGACTCCATACAAATGAAATTGAAGGAGTTAAAAATACAATATCAAGTCACACCAACAGAATTCCACTTGTAAAGAGCTATGTGATTCTGAAGACAAAACACTAGCCATGTTGTTTATGAATAACAAAGTGAGAAAACAAAAGAAAATAAATGAAAGAGAATAGAAGATTCTTGATGGCAGTCAGGAGAAATAATTTTCAAATCCTAGGAATACCAGAAGGAGAGGGAAAAGGGAAAGGGAAAGAACAGTTGGACAAAGAAATAATTAAGGAACTTTTCTGATACCTTGAGAGATTTTCCTTCACAGATTGAAGAGGCCCAAAGAGTACCAAGTAAAATAGACCCAAACAATAGAAAGCCAAGACATATTAATCCAGACTCCAAAGCTTGCTAGAGCCCCATTCAAGAGAAAAGCTTATTTCAAGCTCAGGTACCTGGGTTTGGTGGCTAAAGTCACCAGGCTATTGTTGCAATGAAGCTGGGATACCTTCCCACCATCCCTGTCCCCTCTAGAAGGCCCGGTGGATCCACCCATGAACTTCTTCTGGCACTATTGGCTATGATCAAGATATGCAGATATCAATATATCAACACAGGGCAGAGATGCTACTTCTCTCCCTGTGTTTTGTGGTTGCAAAGCAGCTACATGATATTTCAAAGCATAGTGTAGTGATGTAGCAGGTATCCCAAGACAATTTAAAGAATTAAGTGTGAGGCATACAATACAAGTGTGAGGGCACGATGTCTGGTCTGTGGGAACATGTTGATAATTTCTTAAACAGTGGGCCCAAATGTCACAATGGATCCAGTTGAGATTTAATAATTTCTATTGACTTTCATTTAAGATATATTTATTGACCGTAGAGAACTAGCTCAAGAAGCAATATGAATATATCATATTCATATTGCTGCTTAAGACAAGCTCAGTTTGACTAAATTTGTAGTAAGTGTTGTCCCTGGTGTAGTGGTGGAGGGTTTGAAGTCGTCTAGTAGAAAGCCACTGTGTTCTAGAAACTCAGAAAGTGAATGCAAGAACAGAAATCAGTCAGATTGGCACATAACCCAGAAAAAAGTCATAACCTTATCAACCACTGTCACTGTCTGTCACTTAGTATTCCTGGATAGGCCCGGCCACATGTAGGCCAAGATAGCGGCCACCACATTTTAAGGCCCTGTAAAAGCAGCACCAGCAGAAAGGGGGAAAGGAGAGAGCGAGCGACCTGCCAACAATGAGAGAAGACAGGAAGCAGCCTAGTTCTATATCCCTGGAAACACTGACCTCCCACTGGAAAGGAAAGCCATCAAGGTCAAATGTCCTCAGGTAATTTCTCCCAGGTTCTTACCTAGGCCCTTTAAGATGTCAATGTTACTGGCTCAAGATCTGCCTAGGAGATGCCTTTGCAGGGTAGAGAGAAGGGGTTTCTGAGATGAACTGTCTCTCAGAATACAAAGGCATGCATCTGTACCAAAGACTATACTATAGCCAGTTAAATATTTCTCCAAGCCTTCACAAGAGTCTCATCTACCTCACGGTAGTTTTGTATTTTAGTTGCCTTTGAGTTATCAGGGGAGCCATGCTTGCTCGGAGGCAAGCAGCATTTCTCTCTGGTCTAATTACTTAGAGATCCAATGTGGCCAGGGAAATATGCTGTTAAGATCTAGCTAGTCCTACAATGATTGTGGCAGCATGAGAAAATATTTATACCAGCCAGTATAGAATACATGGTCAGATAAACTGACACATTTAAACTGTCCTCATCCTATCTACAAAGTGACCTGCAGGAGTCAATACATTGAAAAAACACAACAGAAGTTAAAGACTTCAACACATCACTTTCTCCACAGATAGATCAACTTCGGCAGATGTCAGTAAAGAAGCAAAAACCCTAGACAAGAAGTTGAAAGAACTTGTATTATAGGGCATATGCAGGGCTTTATATTACTTAAACCAAAAAATACACTTTCTTCTCTATTGTACACTGAACATTCTCCAGGATAGATCACATATTTGGGCACAACTAAAATGCACGAGATGAGAGCCAACTACTGAGTGTATGCCACCCACACGGCAGAGCCTGGCAAGCTACCCGTGTCATATTTGATATGCCAAATACTAGTAACAATTATAGACCTCATTCCCATGACCTGATGGAATGGTTTGAGGCTTTTATGTTCCTGGAGCAAGCAGGTGCTCTTGGGCTCTACTAAAACATATATAAATTCACAAATATAGAAATACTACAAACTACTTTCTAAGACCATGATACCGTGAATATAGAAATTAATCACAGAAAGATGGGAGCAACTTACAACACCTTTTTGGGGTGACAGTGGGTCACACATGGTGATGCTCAGGGGTTACATCTGCTTAGGAACACATGGTATGCTGGGGATTGCCTTACATGTGCAGGTCTGCCACATGTAAGACAAACACCCTACCTGCTATACTATCACTCAGGTCCCAATTTGCAACACTTGGATGCTGAACAAAGCAATACTAAACAATAATTGGATCAAAGAAGAAATCAGGAAGAAATAAAAATAATTTCATTGAAACTAATGAGAATGAAGACACAATCTACCATAATCTATGGAATATAGCAAAAGTTATACTAAGGGAGGGATTCATAGCAATACAGACCTACACTAAGATAGAAGAAAAAGCCCAAATCAACAACATAAACCCACATCTCAAAAATTTTAGAAAGAACAACCAAATCTAAAATTTTCTAAAGAGGGAAATAATAAAAATTAAAGCAGAAACTGGCAACATAGAAGCCAAGAAAGCAAGTCAAAGAATCAAAGAAAACAGGAACTGGTTCTTTGGAAAATATAAACAAAAACAGACACCATTAGATAGATTCACAGGGAATAAAAAAGAGAAAATATTCAAATAAATCAGATCAGAGATAAAAAAGGAAGTTAGAATTGATCTGCAGAAATTATAAATATAATGAGAGATTATTCTGAACAACTCTACGTTCTAAAGTTAGATAACCTAGAAGAAATGGGTAAATTCTTATAGTCATGTAACCTCCAAAGCTCAGCAAAGAGGAAGTAGAAAGCCTAAACAGACGAAATACAAGTCAGGAAATTGAAACATTAGAACAATCTTCAATGGATTAGAACCAAATGCCCTATGACAAAACCCTATTTACAGGCAGTTAAATTTTGATAAAGGAGTTGAGAACATCAAATAGAATAAAGATAGCCTCCTCAACAAATGGTACTGGAAACATTAGATATCTATGTGTAAGAAAGTAAAACTGAGTCCGTATATTACACATTACAAAAAAAGTCATTTTATTGTGATTCAAAGATGTTTAGAGCGGATCAGAAACTATACAGCACATTGAGAAAAATATAGGCAAACCACTTCAAGATTTGAACCTTAGATATGTCTTCCGTGATCTTTTATTATTGGCAAAAGCAGCACAATCAAAAATAACCAAATGGGAAAACAAAATTAAAAAGCTTCTTCAGAGCAAAAGAAACACAGGCTAAAGCTAAATGATAGTTCACTGAACAGGGAAAAAAATCATTAAACATATAAGATAACAGTTTGCTATCCAGAATATATAAAGTACTCACCAAGATCAACCAAAAAATAAAATAAAAAACCCTAACAAAAGATGAGGAGAGGAAGTGAATAAAACTTCTCAGAGTAAAATAAGCAACAGCCAATAAGTAAATGATAAAATGCTCAACATTGCTTTTAATCCGAGATATCCAAATCAAGAAGAAAATATGATATCATTCAACACCAGTGACAATTACACATATCAAATAGTAGGAACATTTTATGTTGGCGATAAAGGAACTCTCAGCCACTTTGGTGGGAATGTAGTCTGGTACAATTCTTGTGGAAAAACAAGGTTTGGTGATAAAGGAACTCCCAGTCACTCTTGGTGGGAATGTAGTCTGGTACAATTCTTGTGGAAAAACAGTTTGGAGAGTTCTTATTAAACTTAGAAGTAAATTTCCATATGACCCAATCATTCTAATTTGCAGATGAATGGGAAAGAATGGGAGTGAAGATAGATGGTCAACTACACCACCTCTTGCTTCACTGATGACATTGTTCTCATAACACCAAACATTAACCAAGTGACATAAATGCTGGTTGACTTCAACTGTGAATGTGGAAAGATAGATCTACAGCTGAATCTCCACAAAGCAATGTTGATGAAAAATGGACTAGCTCCAGATGCTCCATTCACTCTTAAAGGAACAAACATCTCTGAATGCAGCAGTTATGAGTACCTGAGTCAAGAATTCAACATGATGAATGACCTAAAACCTGAGCTGCACAGGAGGAAGAGAGCAGCATGGAATGCCTTAAGAGTATTGAAGAAATAGCTAAAAGGACTAAGAACCTCTGGCTCCAGGCACATCTCTTCGACTCCACCATTCTCCCTGCATTAACATAAGCCTCAGAGACCTGGGCACTACGAAAGCAGGATGAGAACACTATTCAACTCTCCCAAAGAGGAATCTAAAGAGCTATGCTTGTAATATCATTCCTCACTCAAGTGAGAGAAGGATCTGGAGTTCGGACCTGAGTCGACAATAGAGAGTCAGGGATGCTGTCTCGTTTGCCAAGATGTCAAAAATCAGATGGGCTGGACATGTAATGCGACTTGGAGACAACCACTGGACTAGAACAGTTGCCGACTGGCTCCCAGGGGATGTCCAAATATCATGGAGCCATCCACCTACAAGATGGTCAGACTTCTTCATCAAGACCCTGAACAAACTGTTTTAGGCTCTTCCTATTCCTGAAGCAAGCAAATGCCATTGGACTACACTGGCACATGACAGGGACAAATGGAAACGTTACTGGCACCCGCTCATGCAAGTGATGAATAATGCGATGTCAAGTGTTCAAGTGATCACCCAATCATGCCACTTTTGGTTATCTACCTCAAGGGCAAAAACACTCTCTCAAAAGGATGTATGCAAACCATTATTAATTGCTACATTCAGTATGATATTGGGATATGTAGTACATATATATGTATATATACAGAGAGAGAAAGAGAGAGATAGATAATATGCACACACAATGGAATACTATGCATTTTTGCATCTGCAAGGAACCATGAAACCTTATAGTTTGTTGCAATGTGGTTGGAGTTGGAAGATATGTTGAATGAACACAGGATGATCTCACTTATCCATGGTATATAGAATATTGGATGAGGAAGTGGGAAACATAGTAAATGTAGTTAAAAAGTCAAAATCATCCTTGACTCCAGTGTTTATAAGGAAAAGGACAGAGTAGAAATGATTCAAGGAGGGAAAGAAGACAACAGGAACTAATGGGTGAATGCACATCAGGGCTTCCATTATACCGGTGATATGGGTGGATGGTATAGCCATATAGCCAAAGCACTCAACAAAACAGAAGACATGAGATCTAAGCTGCAACACTTAGGCTCTGGTCAACTTGACTGGCAGGGATGGGATAGAGGTTGGGGTAGGAAAGGAACATGTAAACACTGGTGAGGAAAGTTGATACTGGTAGTGTTGTTGTTGAACTTCTATATGTCTAAAACTCAACTCTCAATAACTTTGGAAATCACAGTTCTTTAATAAAAAATGGAAAAAGAGTATTATATAGTTGCAAACTCAAAAGGATTTTTAATTCTTCTCATTATGAATTCAGTGTAACATCCTTCTCTTTCAGTAAGCAAACTATCCCTTCATTGAAGGATGACAGTGATGACTCAGGAAGAGTTTCTGCATAAAATCCACTCACTGTCAGTCTTTGTAAGCCTCAGGCAGTAGGAGTCTGTTAAACAGTAGCCTTGAAAGTTTAACTGTTTAATTAAATTTTGTACATTGAAAAAGAAAAGACTGAACAAGAATACATGAAGTGTTTTGATCTAAGCAGGGATTAAGTCTTTTGCACAGGAAATGTTGTGACTTTGAGATATATGTCCATCACAGTCTACTCCAGCATAGGTACAATGAAAGATTACTGTGTTCTTCAAAAGAGGTCATTTTGTTGTCTCTTTTTCTCCATACCTACCACCACAACTGGGTGGAACAAAGACCCAGTCAACTGCAAATATAAAATGCTAGGAGATGCTAGCAAAAGAAAAAAAAGAAGAACTTTTAGTATTTTATTTTTCTTTTTGGATCACACCCAGAAATGCTTAGGGGTTACTCCCTGTTCTGCACTCAGGAATTACTTCTGGCAGTGCTCAGGGAGACCATATGGGATGCTGGGGATTGAACCCAGGTCAGCTGCATTCAAGGCAAATGCCCTACCTGCTGTGCTATCGCTCCGGCCACCACTGTTAGTATTTTCATCTCTTAATAAGCAAGAGGTTTTGCAAAGGTTAGACAGAATTATTACCTACTAAGTCTTAGAATAGCTGGCTTTCCTCATAGATTGCAATTAGATTGGGACCAAGTGAATAGTTCTGGCTACTGGACTGTTTGAGTGAAAATGAGGCAGGTCTTTCCCAGTCCAAGGAAAGAACAGCAGCTCCTTCTTTATGCTGTTTCTTTCTTTTGTTGCAGTGAAAGTGAGGTCACATGTTGAAGAACAAAGTCTTCACTCCCATAAATCTAAGTCTCTGACATACTGCTTGTGACAACTTTTTGGGGGAAAATGGTTCATTTATACTTTTTGCAAAGTCCTAAGATTCCAGGATTTGTCCTGCAGCAGAGGTTAATATGTGCCAGAGAGAAATTATTTGTAAGAATATATTAGTAAAATAATTTGATGTAAAATTTATGCAAAGATATAAGCAGAAATAGCTATAGTTATACTGAATGAGATTGATCTATATATTAAATACATTTAATTAGATATTAAACAGTATATTTAAGGTACAGTAATACCTAATACTTGCCAGAGAGAAAATTATTATATTTTCTCTCTGGTAAGTTCTTTCTTGAAAATGAAAAGTCTTATAGTATTAACTAGTTTAGCACATTACATAAGTACACAAGAAGTACACACTAGAGTGCACATATTTAAAAAGTGACACAATTAGTGTAACACTCAGTTCTTCCTATATTCAAAGATATCTAAGGCACTATAAGTTTGTTCCTTTTTCTAGCAATGGATAACTACTCTCAAACCATCACTTTACCCTTGGTATTCTGTCTTATATATTATTTTCTATGTCAACTACACAAAAAAATGTTTGTAATACCCTGGAATAAACTGAGTTTTGCATAAATAGTGACACACTGTTATCTTCACAAAGTACAGAGAAAATAAAAACATGCATATTCTCAGTGTTTTTGAAGGATGCTTGAATTTAGTGGATCCAATTCCAATATGCCAATACAGAGCAGTCAGTTGTTGTTGTATAATATTTAGAAGTGCTCTCAAATGCAAGTCATAATCAATGTTTAATTTCATTTAGCTCTAGTCCTGCTATAAAAGAAATATGTACATTCAAAGGTGATACAGGACTATGGCATATTTTATTAAAAAGTATATATATACATATATATCTCACAGGGCTTATATTCTATTCCATAAGGCATAGAATATAAATATGTTTGTCTGTAAAACCCTGGATTCAGTCTCTGGCACTGCACATGTCTATTGACCCTAGTACTGCTGTACATGGCCAACTACAAAAGGGTAATATTGAATATTAAGACATTAGAATCACTAATTTATTTTAGCAGTATGATTGTGACATAATAAAAAACATGTACATAAATCAGTTAGGCTACAATAGTTAACTTCAAGGAGACATAATTAAAAAAGATTAATGCAAAAAAGAGAAATTTAGCCTTCTGTTAAAATAAGAACATCTGATGTGGCTTCTATGTTTCTCTATATTTCCTGTGACAATTTCAAATAAATAAAAATCAAAGTTAAGACATATAATATTTTCATTTGTAAAAATAAGTCTTAACTTGAAAAAGATAAACATTCAAGATCTAAGTTTTAAATCCTCTTAGAAAGTGATTGTAGGTCCCAGTTAAATAAAACATCTGGATTTTCCAGCCATACTCACTTCTCTTCAAATTCAAAATCACATAACAGAGAGATAGTAATTGAAAAAGGCTCGAAGACTAATTAAGTTGAGTTGAAATAGGAGTTAGTGCAAATTTCATTTCCTTCAACTCCCAATGGCCTGCTTCTTGGTTTTGATACTGACAAAAACCAAGTGCTTCAAACTTTATTAGTTACTGTATTACTGATTAAGTGTAATGGAATTAGCACATATAAAATGCATAAAGCCCAGTGAAATAAATGAAAAATTTATAAATGTAATCTTGGAATTGTAGTGATTAGTAAGAGCAGCATTCAAGTAACAGCAAAGACAAAAAATAAGGGGGCCGGAGCGATAGTCCAGTGGGTAGGGCATTTGCCTTGCACGCCGACCCCAGTTAGATTCCTGGCATCCCATATGGTCCCTTGAGCACTGCCAGTAGTAATTCCTGAGTGCAGATCCAGGAGTAACCCCTGAGCATTGCTGGGTGTGACCCAAAAAGCAAAAACAAACAAAAAAAAAGACAAAAATAATAAGACCCAAGTAAGGAACTAGTTTACCAATGGAAATAGTGTCATACCTATATTTGCACTATATACAAAGTAAAGCTAAACCAATTAGAAACCTAAGATTGATAAAATGAGGGAGAAAATGTGAACAAAACAAAATTCTAGAAGAAAAAACTAACTGACCTTTAAAACAGCGACAGCAAACTTTTGTTGCTGTTCTTTTTTAACTGAATCAAGATTCCTACTGCATTTCAAGAAATTATTTTAATAAATTTTGTTACCTAAAAATAACATCTTTCATTGAATCAGAGTAAATTGAAACTAAGGAAAAAGTACTTCATTATATATATACATATATATGTATATATATACATATATAGTATACACACACACACACACACACACACACACACACACACAAAACAATATATATATATATATATATATATAATGATATATACCACACCCAGCAAGCAGGGCCTACTCCTTTGCTCAGGGATCACTCATGATGGTGCTTAGGGGACTATATGGTGTGCCAGGGATTGAACCCAGGTTGGGTGCAAGGCAAGTGTTCTACCCTCTTCTATTGCTGTAGCCGCCCTACGTGATTTATTTTTAAATTATCGTTCGTTGGTTCTTTCGCTCATTCATTCATTCATTCGTTTGCTTTTTGGGTCACATCCAGCAATGCTCAGGGGTTACTCCTGGCTCTGCATTCAGGAATTACTCCTGGTGGTGCTCGTGGGACCATATGGGATGCCGAGGATCGAACCTGGGTTGGCTGCATGCTAGGCAAATGCCTGACCCGCTAGACTATCGCTCCTGCCCTGTGATTTTTAAATAGTATAGTTAGGTATGTAAATAGAATATTTTTATTGTATGAACCCAAACTAATTTCGTGTATATATATATATATATATATATATATATATAATAGTATGTATGTATATATATTTGTTTTTTTTTTTTGGGTCATACCCAGCAATGCTCAGGGGTTACTCCTGACTCTATACGCAGGAATTACTCCTGGCGGTGCTCGGGGACCATATGAGAAGCCGGGGATGGAACCCAGGAAGGTCACTTTGCAAGGCAAACACCCTCCCCATTGTGCTATCATCCGGCCCCAATTTCATGTATTTTATTATTACTCTGAACTTAGTTTCTGTCTTGTAATAGACTATATTGACTTTTATGATGTTGCTTGATAACATTGTCTAAAAATAATGACATTACTATTTATTGCCATTTTATTGCTCAATGCTCAGGAATCAGAAGTGATTCCTGAGCATTGAGCAATAACAGGTGGTGCTCAATGCTCAGGAATCACTTCTGACAGACCTCAGGGAGCCATATGTTGTGCCAAGAACAGATAGTAACCTGAATTGGCCACATGTAAGGCAAGCACCTTTGCTGTAATACTGTTTGGCCCCTTTATTACCATTTTAGAAACTTTCCTTTTGCTTTGTAAATGAAAGGTCTAAGCCTTGCATTAATTTTTAAATCTTTTTTATGTACAAAGGAGCCTGATTCTGAACAGCAGTCCTTAAAATCAGTCACCTGTCACCTAGAGGATGATTCTGATAAATCGCAAGGTCAGAGATAGATCTTAAGATTCTTATTACTTCATAATAATTATATGGATAAAGTGCCCGCACGGCAGAGCCTGGCAAGCTGTCCAATGCGTGTTCCATATGCCAAAACCAGTAACAAAATGTTTATTTTCCTGACTCTCCTTATCTATTATATAGATAAGGCGAACAAGCAGTGCCTGATAAAATTATTCCTGAATCAGCCAGATGCCATTGGGCTACATTGGCACGTGATAGGGTCCAATGGAAATGTTACTGGCACCCACTCGAGCAAATCGATTAATAATGGGATTCAAGTGATCAAGTGATATATCACTATATATATGTATATATACATATATATACATATATATCACAATAATAGGCTTAAATCACTAGTGCACAGAAACCTCAAAGATTATGAAAATAATTACCTAAATTTCTAAAATATAGATTTATGAATCAAAATCCACCAAGTCAAGGGAGATTAAAATATAGAAAATGAGGAAGAGAGGAAAATGTAGTATTGGATTGAAACTGTAGTTATCAACTGGATTTCATTTCCTATATTCTATTGTCCTTCTAGGAATTATTCCTGGGGTGTTTAGAAACTGGCTTTTAAGTAAAGTATGTTTTTAGTGCTTTGATTTTCATTTCTGAATGTCACTAATAATGAAATATACCAGGTCTCTTATGGGAAATGACTATTTCTAGTTAGGTCCATATTGTGAAAACCCAAAGGTAGGCCTACAATATTTTCTTCTAGAAACTTAAAGGAATACAAAAAAAGTATTGATTTCTTAAAAAAACACAAAACTTATTTAAACAATAAATCAAAGTTAGTGAAACCTAGGAAAAGATTTTTAGCATAATTAATAAATTCCATTGTATCTAATATAAATTTAATAGAAAAACAAATATATTGACAAATTACCAAAATATATTGTTTGCTGGTATGTTCATGACAATAACTGTTAATCTCTAAATGATCCAAATGTGCACTGGTCAAAAATTTGATACATAAATTATAACATGTTCACATGTTAGATAGCCAGGAGAATGCCTTATTAGCTGTGTTATACAGAAATATGAGAGAAAATTCTAAATATCATGTTGAATTAAATGTAAAGTACAAAAGGGATCATATTGTGTAATTTAATATACCTTAAGTGAAAACTTAAATACTACAATATATCATTGAATTGTATAATATGTGTCTCTTTGGCATAAAATCCAGGAGGGAGTTTGAGTGGGCCTATCGTATGCTGCAACGTTTGATTCTCATGCTAGATGCTGATTAGACATTCATGAGTCTATTTTCTTAATGTTCATTGAGCTCTATTCTTTAGTTTATAAATAAAAATAACTATCCATGAGTTCTAATAGAGAATAACAAAATTCAGTAAGGGAATAAAGAATAAAAACTCCACTTGATGTCATCTGAAATAAGGTTGATAAAATATTAAACTGTTTTAACCATTGTTTCAGGTTGTGATATCAAAAATGTAAAATTATTGGGTAAAAATATCCATGTGGAAGAGAATATTTATACAAGTGTTACTTAAGGTAAATAAGTAAAAAGCTATGAATGCTAGTGAGAAAACATAGGCAATATAGGGGCTGACAAATAGTACTATGGGTAGCGTGCCTGCCTTGCCTGTGGCCAACTTCCGTTTGATCCTTGGCACCACATAGTTTTTTATTTTATTTTATAGTTTTTTATGTTTATCTTTTTGGGTCACACCCGGCAATGCTCAGAGGTTACTCCTGGCACTCTGCTCAGGAATTACTCCTAACAGTGGTCAGGAGACCATATGGAATGCCAGGGATTGACCCTGGGTCAGCCACGTGCAAGGCAAACACTCTACCCACTATGCTTGCTCTGGCCCCACCACATAGTTTTTAAAGAAGTAAAAATAAAATCTGAATGTGAACATTTCATGTCATATATAATAATATTTAAAATCTTGAAAATGAGATTTATTTTTTATAGGGAATGTAGACTGAAATATCAAAAAGTGACATTACGGCAACCTACATTTTAAAATTCAGCATAATAAATAATTTTTAAAACACCTGACTTTGATTCTTCATAGTTTATATATATATATATATATATATATATATATATATATATATATATATATATATATATATATATATATGCAGGACACAGGGTTCCCAGTAATGCAAGTTCCTCCTGGAGTGGCCAGTATGTAGTGGTGACCTAGTTGGTCTGCCAGCCACTGAGCACTCTTGGGATATTCCAGAGGGCACCAGCTCATTGTTACTTATTTATCAGAGGTATAAATAATCTAAGTATAGTTTTGTCTTTTTAAATTATTTTCTATTTATTTTGAAAGAGTTTTGCCAAAATATAGACTATAAAGAGATTATTAAAATTTGTGGACAAAGTTTTAAAAATTTATAATTATCCCAAGTGTTTGGGGTTTGAATTTTTCGTTGTTAGTTTGTTTTTGATTTTGCATTGCAACCTACTGCCAGGAACTGCAGCAAATAAACTCAGAGCTGCACCCTGTGCTCCTCCTTCAACGCCCCCACCCCCGCAAAAAAGGCATTAATGAAGATATAGAAGGTGTAAAACACAGAAAAGGCAAAGAAATAGCTTATATATTAACATATAAGGTAAAGAGTAGAAAACGATGAATGTAGACATTGAGGCTTTAAGAACTAGTTTAAAGATCAAGCAAAAAGCAAGGATATTTACTCTCACCACTATTATTCAACATAGTAATTAAAGTCATTGCAACAACAATTAGTAAGAGAGACATAGTAAAATAAACTGGAAAAAGTCAAATTATTCCATATATATGTTACATAAAATTATATTAAAATCCATAAAGAATCTGCTCAAAAAAGCCTTTTAGAAAATTATACAGCAGTGAAACACAAAATCAATATACAGAAACCTATGGAATTTATAAATTCAAACAATGAAGTAGAACAGAGCAAAAGAAAACAATAACACTCTAAAATGAAGTATAACTCTGAATCAAAAAAGAGTTGAAAAATTTAAGGAAAGAAAAAATCACTAAAGGAATAGAAGATAAGAAAATGGATGCACAATCTCTGTTCACTTCGATCACTTGACATCCTGTTATTTATCGATTTGCTCGAGCAGACACTAGTAACGTTTCCATTTGACCCTATCGTGTTCCAGAGTAGCCCAATGGCATTTACTTGCTTCAGGAATACGAAGAGCCTCAAACAGTTCACTCATGACTTTAATAAAGTCTGACCATTCTTTAGATGGACAGCCACGTGATCTTTTGACATCCTGTGGGATATATCAGTAATGGCTCTAGTCCAGCAGTCGTCTCCAAATCACATTTACATGTCCAGGTCATCTGATTTTCGACGTCTTGGCAAGTGAAACAGCATCCCTGACTCTCGATAGTCGATGGAGGTTGGAACTCCTGATTCCTTCTCTCACTTGAGTAAGGAGTAATATTCCAAGCATAGCTCTTTCAATTTCTCTTTGGGAGACCTGAAGAACATTTTCATCCTGCATTCGTAGAGCTCAGGTCTCTGAGCCATATATTAATGAAGGCAGAATGGTGGAGTCGAAGAGATGTGCCCAGAGTCCGAGGTTCTTTGTTCCTTTAGCTATTTCTTTGATGCTTTTGAAGGCATTCCATGCCACTCTCTTCCTCCTGAGCTACTCAGGTTTTAGGTCGTTTATCATGTTGAGTTCTCGACCTAGGTACATGTAACTGCTGCATTCAGAGATGTTTGTTTCCTGAGAGTGAATGGGGCCTTAGGAACTAGTTCATTTTTCATGAACTTTGTTTTGTTGAGATTCAGCTGTAGACCTACGTTTCCACATTCATGGTCGAAGTCAGCCAGCATTTGAGCCACTTGGCTAACATTTGGTGTTAGTAGAAGGATGTCATCAGCGATGTGGAGGTGGTGTAGTTGCTGACCTTCTATCTTCACTCCCATCCCTTCCCAATCTAACTGTCACATGACATTCTTGTGGTTGGTGCTAAAGAGTTTTGGTGAAATGGTGTCACCCTGCCGAATCCCTCTTGTTTTTAAATTTTTTATTATACCACAGTGAAACATACAGTTGCAAAGGTGTTCATAATTGGTCTTGGTAATACAGTATTCCAGCACCCATCTCTCCACCAGTGCTCTGATCCACCACCAGTATATCCACACCCCCCTCCCCCCACCCCAGGCTGCCTCAATAGCAGGTACCCCTTTTCCTCTCTCTCTCTGTCTCTCTGTCTCTGCATCTCTCTCTCCCTTCTTTTACACATTGTGACTAGCCCTGCAGAATTTAGGGTTTATCATGAAAGTCTCTTTGTGTATATTCAATGGTAGTTCTAGTCTGACATTACCCCCACACTCAGTAAAACACTGGTATATATTTATATCCCATTAATGAATGCAGTCATTCTATATCTGTCTTTTTTCCTTCTGACTAATTTCACTCATCATGATAGTCTCCATGTCCATCCATTTGCAGGTATTCAAATTTGTTTTGAAGGTATCACAATTTTGTTTTTTTCTGACAGCTGCATAGTATTCATTGTGTAGATGTACCACAGTTTCTTTAGCCAGTCCTCTGTTTTTGGGCACTTAGGTTGTTTCCAGATTCTAGCTATTGTGAATAGCACAGCAATGAATAAAGAAGTACAGACAGTGTTTCTGCTATGTGTTTTTTAGTCGCTAGGGTTTATTCCCAGGAGTGCTATTGCTGGATCAAATGGAAGTTCAATATCTAGTTTTCGGAGGAATGCCCATATTGTTTTCCAAATGGGCTGGACCAATCGGCACTCCCAACAGTGAATGAGAGTCTCTTTTTTCCCTGCATCCACAGCAGCACCAGTGTTCTTGCTGTTTTGGATGTGTGCCAGTCTGTATGGTGTGATAGGATATCTCATTGTTGTTTTGATTTGCATTTACCTGATGATTAATGATGAAGAACACTTTTCATATGCCTTTTGGCCATTCAAATTTCTTCTTTTGGAAGCTTCTGTTCATTTCTTCTTCCCATTTTTTGATGGTATTGGCTGCTTTTTTTCTTGTGAAGTGCTACCAGTGCCTGACATATCCTGGATATTAACCCCTTGTCAGATGGGTATTGGGTGTGACATTAATGATCACTTCCTTGTAGAATGGTGAGATCCTGGTTTGACTAGGGCTTCGATGATTGCTTCAGTCTCCACAGAATCAAAATCTTTCTTTAAATCAATGAACGTGAGACAGTGGCATCTTGTACTCCCTACAAACCTCAATGAGCTTGGTTACCATGTGGATATGGTCGATTTTGCTGAATCCTTTTTGGAAGCCTGCTTGCTCGCATGGTTGTCCATCTAATGTTCTGCCAATCCTGTTCAGGATGACTCGGTGAACAGCTTGTAGATGATGGACAACAAGCAGATTGGGTGATTGTTGCCAAAGATGTGGATGTCTCCTTCTTGAACAGTAGAACTGTCCTGGTGGTTTTCCGTTGGGAGGGCATGTTGCATTCAGACAGGTAACGTGTGAAAAGCCGAGCCAGTGTATTGATGAGTACTGCCGGCTGATTCTTCAGGTGTTTGGTTCTGACTTTGTCTGGGCCTCGTGCTGTTCCCTTCTTTACTGACGAAATGGCATGTCAGATTTCAGAAGGGAGAACGTTGGGAATGACATATCCATCCATTATTTGGTATGTGGGCAGGTGGACGTGGCTATCAAAGAGATCCGAGTAGAAGTTATAGGCAATCTCCATTGCCTTACTCAAAGATGTGATAGATTTATCAGGACGTCGGTGGGCAGTCATCTTGTGTTGGAATAATTAACATTGTTAAAATGACAATTCTTCCCAGAGCTACATATTCAAAACAGTCCTCATGTACAGTTGTACATGGCATTTTTGAGACATGGATTAAAAAGAACTGCTGAACTTTTTTATGGGGAAATATAGCTCTCTCAAATAACCAAAGCAATTTTGGGGATAACGATGATGGGAAGCTTGTCTCATATCAACATTAAATTATGTTTAAAAGCTCTACCAATTTAAAACATATGGTACTACTAATGGTAGGGCATTTTCCCAGCATGCATCAGACCAAGGTTCAATCCTTGGTATCCCATATGATTCCCTGAGCACCGCCAGGAGTTATTCCTGATTGCAGAGCTAGGAGTAATCCCTAAGCATCACTGTGTGTGACCCAAAAAAAAGCAAAAAAATATGTGGTATGAAAATAGAGACAAACTCAGACAAATGGAGTTAAATTGGATGCCTAATCTTGAACAAAAGAACTAGGTGTATGAAGCTGGCTGGGTAGACTGATCAGCTACATGCAAAGAAAATGCATATTAATTCTATGCTATATCATACACCATCAAAGGCCCCGAATTTGTAAACTGCAACGAGGAAAACTTAGACTAAACTTTATATGTTATTGACTTCAGAGGCAACTCAATGACTCCACACCATTGGTCAAGAAAATAAAAAGAAAAGATATAGAAATAAAGCTACTCCCTCCCACCTCCAATGACCCAGTGGGCATGACTATGAGCTTTGCAGACACCATTCACAGCTTATCAGGAACAAGTCTGATCAGTAACTCTGGGGAGAATGACCAGAGGCACAACTGCTACAGCTCCTTCCTATTATGTCATGTTGACATAACAACCCAGTTTAGGGTCAGCAGTTTAGGGTCAAGTCTTTACAAGGAACTTTTCCTATATATGTTGCAATGATCAATGTGCCTTATACAGTTGGCTAAGGGAGCTGGCATGGGGACAGGGAGTGTGGGGGTAGCAGTAGGGGCACGCTGGTGGTGGGTCTGGTGTTGAACAATGAATTCTTGTGACAACTGTACTGTGAAGAAATTTGCAAATAATGTTGTTTTAATAAAGAAATAAAATAAATAAAGCTTCACCAAATTAAAAAGTTTGTACACTGAAAAATAAATGATAACTAAAATGAAAAAGCACGTTACAGACTGAGAGAGAACTATTTGTTCTCCATACAACTGTCAAAAGGTTAATATCCAAAATTTATAAAGCACCAACAAGGAACAAAATGAGAAAACCAACAACCCAATCAATCTATGGGTAGAAAAGCTGAGCAGACTCTTTCCCAAGGAAGATAGACAGATAACAAATAAGTATATGAAAAAAAGTATTCTTCATCACATCAGCTGGGAAACACAAATCAAAACAGTAAGTTATCACCTCACAGCAGTGATATGGCACATATCATAAAGAATAGAAGAACCAGTGCTTAGGGTGAAGGGGATACTGGGTAAAGGAACCCTATTTTTCTGGGAAGAAATTTGAGAAGTCTGCATCGCTGGTGATAATGCCACCTGGTTGAGACTCTATGGAAAACAGGACAGAGACTTGTAAAAGGAATGATAGTAATTATCTGCCATATGAGCAAGCAGTAAATGTTCTGAAAAAATATCAATTAACTGCATTATTAAGATAGCAATTATTATCACTATCACTATCACTATCTTCCCCGTTCATCATCTATTTGCTAGAGCGGGCACCAGTAACATCTCCATATGTCCTGTCTCATGCTAGAAGAGCCCAAGGGCATCTGATTGCTACAGGAACATAAAGAGTTCTCAAACCATTATATTAGGTCATGGGAATGACCTAATATAATTGTTACTGGTATTTGGCATATCAAATACTACACGAGCAGCTTGCCAGGCTTGCCATGTGGGAGGCATACTCTGGTAGTCACCTCCAAATAAGGCATTTATTGATGAATGCTTTATTCAATGCTTTTATGCAAGGCCGCTCGAGCCGGACTGTGATGGGCTGGTCTGCTGGGTGGAGTTCTGACGAGAGGGAAGTCCGAATGTGGAAATGGTGGCCCCCCATGGAGTGGGGGTGGTCGCCTGGCTTGTTGTGAGGCTCTGCTGGGCTGGCGGGCCAGGGCTAGTACTCTAATAGTGACACTTTATTCAAGCTATGCCTGGATCTGCCCCTTCTTGAGTTTTAGAGAATAGCTGTAAACGTAGAAGAGAGGATACAGAAAACATCCATCTTCCACTTTCCTTAAAAAACAGGAAGTATGGTCCCTATAAACAGGATGGGGGCACTTGAGAATGTGGAGACCAAATGAGTTTACCTGGGATTTCTGTACTGTAACAGGGCTTGAACTCAGCTGTCTACCCTTAAGGCAAAAGACAAGCAGAAGATATGCAGGGTGTTTCTGCTTGTTGTTCTTTCTTTGCAAATTAGCCTTTAAAATATTTACTGACCCTACAAAAAACACATTGTGCAAAGTGTGAAAAGTTATTATATTCTACCTAACCCAATTTACCTATATCAGGCCATCTATCCCTCTGGGGTCGTCAGTAAGCCTTGACCCTTTAGAGTCAAGATTGTGCTGTGATGTATCAAAAGTGCAATAATATAAGGAAAGGTACACAGGCATATTTCTGAACATAATAATGAAAGAAAAATTCCACACATCCTAGGGGTAGGACAGGGTGGAAAGGGTTTCTAGAAAGGGATGGGGATATAGTGGTAATAAACATTTATGTGCATATATAAGTATGCATTTATTTATTTAGGGTTTTGGCCCACGCCAGGTGGTGCTAACATGGCTCTGAACTCAGGAGTGACCTTGACCCTAGGTGGTACTCTGGGAACTATATGTGGTGATGGGGATTGAATTGGGATTGGCTGTGTACAATGTCCCCACTTCCCTCCCCCTCCCTAGCAATTATTATATCTATTGTAATTTATATATCTACATTTTTCTTATTTTTCTTATAGAAAAGTAGGTAAAGATACAGATCCGCTATATAAGCCTAGCATGCACCCAGCACTGGTTCAATGTCCAGCACCATGAAGCTCTTTAGAAACTTTTAGAGGGATCCAGGAGGTCATCAAGTGCCTCTGGTGTGTCCCTGATGGTCCTTGGTGCTGTAGTCAGCAGTAATGCACTCTTGGGTCCTTGTGTAAGCTTCAGTCTTGTCAGCAGCATAGGGCTGGAAGTGACCCACGACTCATTAAGCACAGCTTCAAAAGCCTCCCTCTCCTAGAGAATTAGTTTATTTAAAGGCAGGGGTGATCTCACCAAACATAAGGAACATACCTAGAAGATTAACATTTATAAAGTTGACACTACATATATTCTGATTATGTTCTAGTAAATGAGAATACAATAGTAAAATTTAGGATCTAGACTGAACCACATTCTTTATTTTAGGGCAACCAATCTTTAAAGGTCTATGTTTACTGAATTGCATTTTCTCTCAGAATTCAGAACTCTCAGAAACATCCAATATTAGAACTGAGCAGCATTTTAATACATGCTAGTTTTATGTAAGTAATTTTATATAGACTTGTAGTATTTCCTGCCCCTCGAGGGCAGGTGTGACTGCAGTGCCTGGCTGCGTGGACAGGTGACAGACAGGAGACAGGCTTTTTTACCCTCAGGGCTCTTCCTCGTGGGTCCTGGTTGGTTGATGGTCAGACATAAAAAGAGATTGGGCCCCCTGGGATGAACCCAGAGCCATGGCAGAGCTTGGCAAGCTACCTGTGGTGTATTCAATATGCCAAAACAATAACAATAATGGATCCCATTTCCAACAAATGGAGACGTTACTGGCAAATCGATGATCAATGGGAAGACAAGTGATACAAGTGATATCTGTAGTACTTAAAATGGTAAATAGCAATTGCCAATATTATTTTACCAACATAACATAATACTTTTTGTGTCAGTTATTGGAAAACATAGTATTTTTTTTGCATTATAATTTCTGGCTTTTCCAATTTTCATTATGGTATTGGGTCTGATCTTTGCACTTAAGATATGACTTAATGATCATGTCCAATGCCTGAGGAGTAACACAAAAGGTATTCAGATATAATGAAATGCCTCTTTTCTCCATGTGGCAATAATCTAATTTGTTTGGATGATTGCCTAACCAAGGGAATTGCAAACATGTTATCACACATTAGGTTTGGATGGAATTTGACTCATCTTATTTATCCAGGCAGTCAAAATATTTGTCTTATAAAATTTGAAAGAAGAGAGACTCTATTTAAAAAACACATTTTAGGAAAGCCCGATTGTGATATTTCATGTCTCCATGGACCAATTTCAATGAAAAGAAGCTTACATATATATCACAAAACTGAATAGGACAGGGAAAAAAGTGCAGTGCTGGTGCTTTCCTTGATTTCAAGCAAAAACCGCTTCCCGTCCTCCCATACTCAGCATCTTTGAAACAGGATGATGTGAAGTTTTGTTTGTTTTCATTTTGTATTGTTTTTCTAATAACATTGAAAAAAAATAGGTCTCTGACAAAAGTTTATCCTCAGGAGAATTCCTGATAAAATGAATGATAAGCCTCCAATATAAATTTCTAGGCATAACTGAACTGAAACTATCCTATTCAGTTTTGTGATATATATGTAAGCTTCTTTTCATTGAAGTATGTAGGGTTGCAGCTATGCAAACTATCACAAGGATGAGAATCCTAACAACCAAAGAAAGACAATAAAATTAGTAATACCCTATAATAGCGAACATTGACTAGATATAATGTGAACATTACAGAATATATTCGTTTTTCTTATCATACCCACCTTATGAGGTAGGTAATATTATTGTTTTGATTTTATAAAGGACACAGCAGGTTTAAATATTTATTAAGAATGTGACTAGAATACGAACCCTGAATATCTAGATTTAGTCTATAATCCTCTAATGACTAACAAAATCTATGCTACATTTTCCATATTGTATTATAGTTTATACTGTATTTGATATTCTATTGCAAACACACTTTTTCTTTACAAAAGGTCAATTGATTTGAATTACCAATATATCTGATGCTGACAATATAACTAAAATGAAATTGCTATAGAAAGTTAGTTTTGCAGAAAAAATTTGACCTTGAACAATAGAACCCTTCTTAACATTTATTCTTCACTGACTATACATTGCTTGAGTGCTTGGCATATTCCAGATATTAATACAAGAGGCGATCAAGACTAATAGGATCCGAGCATCCAGACAGCAAAGGCAGTAGCAATATATAAGAAAAAAACACCTCAAAACTTAAATTTTACTACTAAGAGCTAAGAGTAGAACATTAAAATGACAGAGAGAAAGAACTGTTTAGTAGCTAGGTGTCGCCCCCCAAAAATGAATAAATAAATAAGTAAACAAATAAATGAATAAAAATTCCTCTAGGTATTCCTTCAGACCAGGCTAAACTGATCTTTGTAAGTTTCACCCCCAAATGTTATATTTATTCATTGCTTTTGGGGACCACACCTGGCTATTCTCACCATTTCTCCTGGCTTCTGTTGGGACTCAGAAGGCCGTAATATATGCTGGTATTAAACCTGCCACATGCACAGCAAGTGCCCACCTAATGTATTATTGTTCACTCCCTGGGAATAGTTAGTAGAGAACTGAGAAGGTAGGGGACTCTTTTGGCCTTTACAAGAGTAGAGAAGTTTGAACTACCGTCCGGATTTATTCAAAAGAGGTTGAAGAGGTATGCTAATTAGTTTTGTTGATCCAATGCAATGAGATGGAACTCTAATTGCTATAAATAGAAGGCCATCTCTTTGAGTTCACCACATATACATTAAGATTATTATCTTAATAAGTGTATCTTACTGTAGTATTTTTCTGCTTAAAGAATACACTATCAAAGAGTTTAGTGATATCTATATATGTCCATGCATAAAATTAAAGATTTATTAGGTAAAATGTTTAATAGTAAAAACATAACTACAAAGTTTTGAATGCCTTTAGCCCAAATTATGAATTAAGTATATTTTAAATACTTGGACAAAATACACACACCTCTATAAAATCTGAAGAAAAATCATTTCAAGTTAAAGAACTTTCAACTTAGAGTTTCCAAAATTGTTGTTTGGTTTGTTTTAAAATCACACCCAATGGCATTCATGGTTTGCTCCTAACTCTGTGTTTAGGAATAACTCCTGGTGTGGCTCAGGTACCATATGGGGTGCCAAAGACTGAATCCGCATTTGTTGCTTGCAAAGCCTGCACCTGAATATTTCATCTGCAAGAATTTCCGCTTTTGATAAATATTTTAAATAAACTACATATCCCATAATTGTGGCTAAATAGATTTTGGCATCTTTATATAAAGAATTTTTGGCAACAAATACAACAATTTTATGGTAATTTGCAAGTACTATAACTACAGCATTTAATTTTCCCTATCCTAATCTATATAATTTATACAGAACAATGACCACCTTCTAAAGTACTATATAATCTCTTATTCAATAAGAAAATATTACCTGTGGATATTTTTCCTACTCTGAAATGAGTTTATTATTTATAATTCATTGTATCAGAAACAAAGTTGGACAATCTAACCTTGCAAAGATCCCAATCTGCGAATTCTACATCGAAACAGAGAATCTCCGTCAAAACACAAACAAATAGAAATGGTGGCTCTCTGGTGACTCAGCTTTGACTTCACGTCAGCAAAATCCTCAGAGAGAAGCTTGAACACTCTTGGCAGGCTAGACTGATTCTCCAAAGGACTGCAGAGTGATGCTCAAAGGCCAGGGATCCTGAGAATGCTCTTAACTTTAACCCCAGATCATCTTGTTTATGAGAGTCAGATTTTCTAAGGAATATAAATAGAACAACTGGAGAAGAGTCAGAAAAAGTCTTGTGAAAAGATAAATATTGAATAAGGATGGCATTAAGGGATTAATTTATAAACTAATGGAGTTAGAAGTAAAGGGATCTCACTGTGAAGTTCAGGACTGAACACCTTCTTTAGATCCTTCTTAGAGATTTCTTATATTACAACTATGTTATAAACTATTGTGTAAAGATACCAATTTGTCTTCATTGACAAATGCTCTTCATTGAAGAATCTACACCTGCCTCCCGTCCTGTCTGCTGTACCCATTTCAAGCCTTGCCATTTCTCATTGCAAAAAAAACATAAACTAAACTAAACAACTAAACTAAACTAAAAGCTAAACAAATAAACTAAACTAAACAACTAAACTAAACTAAATACAATCTTATGCTTGTTTCCTTCATCATTCTCTGATCTAAGACAATGAGTTACATAAAGTTATATAAAAGTTAACTCATTTTTTCTGCACAACCTATTGTAATGTTTTACTCATTTAAAATGTATACGGAACAGAGTGCTAATAATTGTCAAAAAAGTGCTATTACCAACCTAAAACCGAAGCATTAAATACAGGCAGAAAGATACCCGATAACCTCTAAATGTATGTATTGCAATCCACAATGTTTAAGAGAAGGAAGAGAGAATGAGAGAAAGGGAAAGAGATAATAAACCTGCCATAGAGGCAGGCTAGGGGAGGCCGGGAGGAAATTGGGGACGTTGGTGGTGGGAAATGGGCACCGGTAGAGGGATGCATGCTGGAACACTGAGGAGACATAACCCCAATACGAACACCTTTGTAATTGTTTTTCTCACGGTGGTGTAATAAAAAATATTAAATTACAAAGTAGAAATAGAAAATAGGGGTACAGAAGAGTCATATTTTCAGAGAAATGAAATTCCTTTTGACAAGTGACCCATCTGTTCCAATCAATTTTCACTTTAGGATGACCTAAAGTGATCATTCTTTCGGGGCATGATCTCAGAAGAAAACAAAGTGGTTCTGAAACTAGAACGGAATAACGCTGAGAATAAATGATTGAATAGTTACAATAGCTTTACACAGCACAGGAAAGAAGCAAAAACGTATAGAAACTATCTACTAATTGCTTTTTATTTGAAATTTTGTATTTCTTATATATATAAACTGATATTTAATGATATGTTTCAGATATTTGAATTACTGATTATTCAAAAACCTGAATTCTGGGTAGGTTTATTGCATAACTTTTAATTGCATACTTATAATTGTATAAGTTTTATACAATTATCACTGTCACTGTCTTCCCGTTCATCATCGATTTGCTCGAGCGGGCACCAGTAACATTTCCCATATATCCTGCCTCATGCAAGTAGATCCCAAGGGCAGCTGCTTGCTTCAGGAACATAAAGAGCCTCAAACCATTCCATCAGATCATGGGAATGAGGTCTATAATTGTTACTGGTATTTGGCATATCAAATACGACAAGGGTAGCCTGCCAGGCTCTGCCGTGCGGGTAGCATACTCTTGTAGTCATCTCTAAATCCAGTGGTGCCTGGGAGAATATGAAGTGCAGGTGATCAAATACATGGCTCCCACATGAAACCATGTGCCCCGACCCCTTAAGCTACACACACACACACACACACACACACACACACACACACACACACACAACTTTAAAATTTTAGGGAGTCAAACATCAACAAATTTGACTTTTATTGGGTCGGAGCGAGAGCACAGCAGGTAGGGCGTTTGCCTAGCATGCAACCAACGGATCCTCAGCATCCCATATTGAACCGAGCACCACCAGGAGTAATTCCTGAGCAAAGATCCAGGAGTAAACCCTGAGCATTGCCGAGTGTGGCCCAAAAAAGGAAAATAATAACAATAATAATAATAATAATAAAATTTAAAAAAGTTTTGATTTTATTAAAATCCAAACAAACTTCTAGTTTTTTCTACTGTTTCATTTATATATACATATGTATACACACACACACACACAACACAAATATATGCTCCAACCACATTTAATTACTCTCCCCCCTCCAAGCATATTCCTTTACCTAGAGAGTTTTTCTCTCCAATTCTCCATCTGGCAAACTGCTCTACCTTTCAGGACACAACTCTTCATAAAACCTTTCCTTTTCCTAGGGCAGAGACATGCTACCCAGGGGTCTTTTTTTTTTTTTTGAGGGCCTCACGGGTGGCTTATGTGAGGCTGGAAGGGGAGAGATGGTCGCTTCTCCCCAGCCACTTCTGCCACCTGGGACCCGCTGGGCAGGCTAAGGACTGATAAAGTCTGCGATGAGCCCCCGCACAGCGTGGCCTGAGCCCCACCAGCCCCACGAGGTGGCCATCAAGCCACACCTGATGTCCGCTTGATCTCTAGGCATGGGAGTTGATCCCACCACCAGAGATTTCTCGGGAGCCATGGATTCAGGTTGGAGCGAGGAATGGCTCTTTGCAGGAAAGGAAAGTCAGTCCTAGGCCTTACCCAGGGTTGCCTTAGGGTTCTTGTCTTCCTCGCAGAAAAAGAATTTTCAGGAGTCGACGAGCAGTGAAGTAAAATAGGTTTTATTAAGGAGGTTTTAGGGAAGGGAAGGAGGAGGGAAAGTAAGAAAGAGAGTACACATCTCAAGAGGGGAGATGTGGGCAACACACGTGCTAGCGGCACCACATGTGCTTGGCTACGTGGGCTCAGGCAGCATGGTATTCACTTAGAGGGTCATAAAATTAAATAATAGCAATTCGTAATATACATCTATAAAATGTTGTCCATGAAGAAACAATGATCCCTAGATCAGTGCTTAATATATAATAGTGAGGAGAGCTCACTTCTTGTCAGTGTTGGGAACCAAAAGGATCACTGATAATACAGAGATAGATGTTGTTTAATATATTAGATATTAAAAACAAAAAATGTAAAGTTTAGTTTAATATTTTTTTTTTGCTGTTGTTGGTTTTTTGGCCACACCCACCCAGCAATGCTTAGGCCTTACTCCTGAGTATGTACTCAGTAATTACTCCTGGCAGTGCTTGGAGGAGCTGGGGATAGAACCTGGATTGGCTGTGTTCAAGGCAAACACCTTACCCACTGTACTATTGCTCTGGTTCCTAGATGAACATTTAAAGAGAATACTACTTTTAAGAAGAAAAGCAGCCTTTGTTATATATGCTGAATTATGGCAAAAGGGCTTCTTGCTCAGAACTAAGCAATAACTCCAGCTCTTATGTCTTTTTTTACATTTGGCAAAGATTCTTTGTATCGATTTTCATGGTTTATATTCACAAAGGGGTAAAAGTAGTTGTTAATATACTGATTTTAGCAAAAACGGGGCTTACTGAAGTAAATGGTTTAAAAGGCACAAAGAGCTCATTCACAGTCACAAAAAGTATAACTAGGAAGACAAAGGCACCCCATTATATGATTCAAATCTTCACCTACTGTTGACAAAACACGGATGCTTTTCAAACATTTAACCACACATAAATCAGAATAGAGGACAAGTTAATGCCAAGAGGATTGATGGTTAGAAATGTAAATAAATTTCTTCCTAAAATAGGTATGGCAAAGTTAATATCAATGGAGAATAAGTTTCCTTAACCTAAGATACAAAAGCATACATTTTTTACTGAGGGCAAAATAAAATTATTTTTTGGGCCAGATGACTGAATCTTGGATAAAACGACTTTATAGTACATTCTTGATTGTTTTTTTTTCTTACTTGTCCAATATCTGCTAGTTTGATAGGTATTTGTGTGTGTGTGTTTGTGTGTGTGTGAGAGAGAGAGAGAGAGAGAGAGAGAGAGAGAGAGAGAAATGGCTGTGTTCAGTGCTTACACCTGTCTCTGTGTTCAGTGATTATTCCTGGAGGAGTTCAGGGGACCATACGCAGCATTAGGAATTGAATACACATAAAACACAGACAAGCAATGGCCTTACTCCCTGAGTTCTCTCTATCCCATTGAAAAAAAATTATTTTATTTTTTAAAAGATATTTGAATCAACAAAACTTGAAAATATGATAATGCTTTGGCCCCCAAATCACCACCACATCTTTTCTCAGCTTTTTATTTTCCAATTATTGTCTTAGCTGCACCAGTGCTAATCCAGAATGTGTACTTCCCGAGGTGCTTCACAGTCAATCAGTGATGGAGGCTTCCATTTTTCTCACTTGGGAAAAATTCTGACAGTGACAGACCATTAAGTTTCACAGCTCTCAGGGTGCTAACTTTGTCATTAAGACTGCATCATACACAGCAGCTCTATTTTTCTCTCTATTCCTGGTTCCTTCCTCTTCGTTACATGGATATTGATATCAATGGAATATCTTAATAACAATGTACATGCTAAATATTCCTCAGATCTTGTCATTGCCTATGACAGACATAGCTTCCGACAACTAACGTAGGGAGTGGGATGACAAAGGAGAACACAATGTCAGGTTTTAAGGTTAAATACCACTGCCAATGGTACTGGATATTCCGTGTTTATTTATTTTTTATTGAAGGAGGTAAAGATAGCCACTATCAATTTGTGGCAATTCAGTTAATCCAGTTTTGATCTTTCATTCTAGGAAGTTGAAACATGGGCTGCATGTTGCTATGAGGGTGGTAGGAACAAATAATACCTAGAAAGTATGAATTTTGTGGTCATCTAAGGTTACTTATGGCAACATTGTGGGTGAACCAGTCCTGTGCTTCTTATTAGGAGCATCAATTGTCCTTAAGCAATCACCATCAGGAAACTTTGGTGGATGAGCCTAATTACTAACAAGACCTGAACATTGCTCAACTGAAAGTTTCACAGTGATGTTGCAAGAGACAGGAAGAGAGCATAGGACCTTGTATCTGATAGTGGAAGTTTAGTTCTCCTGTGGGTTTCAAAGCATCAAAGTGGAAATTTAAAAAGGGTAAGGATGTGCATATGAAACACAAGTGGTCAGTTAGAGAAGTCAAAGAAGCTTTAGGGGACTGACTCAGGTGATATAGCAAATTGGCTGACCAACTTCATGTTTATTACACATAACCATTAAACCAGATACTTCCTGAAGCAAGATATAACTTAGGTCAGGCAATTGCATACAAGAAAAATAAATCACCTTCAGGGCCTACACTGAAGGAGGTCACAGGAAGTATGAAAACTTGAGAGTATTTCATCTCTTACCTCAGTAAATTAAATTATTTTGGAATTTACAAAAAGCATATATAGAAAGAAAATGTCCTCTCTGCTAAGGTATGATGCAAACCACATATCTCTAGTCATGTTCAGGTTCAAACAGTAGTCAGTTTAAGCAATAAAGAGATACTGTGCCCAGGTTCCTGACACCTTTACAGGTTGTAGACTTGCATACTTAACTATGCTCAGCAGATGGCAGTAGTATGTAGCCAAGTCTTCTATGACTCACTTTAGTAAGCAGTTAAACAAAAATTAATTGTATATCTTTGTAATTGTAAAAATAAAAAATTAAAAAATAATAATAATAAAAAATTAAAATATATATATATATTTCCAAAGCAGGTGTCTGATGATCATCATAGAAATCATAATTAAAATGTGTTAAATTATTAATGGAATAGTAAAAAATAATAATATGTATGTAATTTTTTTCAATTTGGTGTGAATTTTTAACACATATTTAATTATATACAAGTTATCATTAAATCAATTCAAATAAAATATTTAATACAACTGATTTAGCCTTCATTGTAATATACTATAGCAACTTTACCTATGTGATTTAAGGAGAACTGTCTGGTCAAGCAGAATTTAAAAAATAAAATTGTGGCCTACTAGAAATTTTGTCATTTTATCAAATGACTGTATGAGCTCAGGGAGTTAGCAACAATTGCTGGGGTTGTACATATTAAGATTAATGAAATAAGAACTTACAAAGTTTAATTTTTCCATTTACCTGTTTAAAACTATTCATTAGTTTCTAACCATGCGCATGTGTATGTGTGCATGCATGTTTGTGTGTTTGTATATGTGTGTGTGTGTGTTTAAGATGACATTCTCAGGTGCTCAGGGCTTATTTCTAGCTCTGTGTTTTGGCATAAATAATTATTGACAGTATGATGGTCCTGGGAGCATATGTGTTACCTTAATTAAACCCATCAACTGAGTATAAGGTCAGTGCCCTATACTCAGTGCCCTATACTCTACTCAACCCCCTATTAATTTATGAAGCAACTGTCTTTTTCTATTGATTCACCTCTACTCATGATTCAAAAGTCTCCACTAAGGATAAAGCTGATGATTCACATAGATAGTATGGATCTGTGCATGTTTTTTTAGAATTTTAGAATTAAAGTTAGAATTAGTATGCATGTTTAGTTTCAGGGAAATTAATAAGTTTAGGATTTAGACAAAAAAGTAAATAGTTTTTATCATATACCTAATCAAAAGACAATTGGAATTTCATATGTCTCATGATTTAAACATCAACATTTTATGAGTGCATCTAGGTAAGTCAATGAATCCATAGTCTGAATTGAATATCCTTTAGCAAAAAGTATTAACATATTAGTAAGTACTGTTGGATTACCTTTTGTTCATGGCCCTCTGTCTCCTATTTGGTAGCCCTAGGTTTTGTATTGTAAGTGAAATGTTTTTCTCTTTCCTGTATGCCCTTTTACATATTCTTATGCTATAGCAAAGGTCTTTTGTATAGACACATGAAACAGTTTTGGCTATGCATTTGTGATATAGGAGTTATTAAGTCTGGAATATTTTCTCCTGGGAAGCTGTCATATTTTCTAAATTAAAACCCCAGTTGAAAAGGGCGGAGCCCAGATCTCTGCTCTGAGTCCGGCCAGCATGGTCCTTCCCCGCACATGTGAGCGAACCCTTGGAGTGATGTTGGACTGGCCAGGGTCGAACCCTTACCAGGAGGTCAGCTGCATGGGTTGCTTTCACGTGTGGTCTGCAGAGCAGAGCAGCTGTGGGTCTGGAGTGGATGGGTCTGGATCTCTTCTGGGGTTGCAGAGGTACTGTGGGTCTGGCTTGAGTGGACTCAGAGTGGAGATTTGGGCTCCACTCTTCCTCCACCTCTATGCCAGCTATCCCAGAAGAGAGAACACCCACTCAAGACACACACAGCTCTGTAGGCCACGGTGGTGAAGCAGCTACATGATATTCTTAGATAATACTGATTTTAGGGGTGGGTAAGGTCCTTCCCAGGATCTTTCACATTTATACACTGTATACAGTTCTAGACAGGTTCTAACTGATACCCATCATCCCAGTAAGCCTAGCAAGAAGCCAGAGCAACCCACATATCATGTGGTCAGTCATTCTCAACATCCAGACTCCATAGTTCCTCAGAGCTCCATCCAAGAGAAAACCTGATCTTTCCCTTTAAGTTTCATCAGTAAATGCTTGAGATGAGAGCCTTCTACTGAGAGTATACCACCTACATGGCAGAGCCTGGCAAGTTACCCATGTTTTATTTGTTATGTCAAAAACTAGTAACAATTATGGACCTCAATTCCATGAAGAATGGTTTGAGGCTCTTCCTGTCCATGGAGAAAGCAGATTTTCTTGGACTACACTTGCTTGTGACTGGATGTATGGAGATGTTACTGGTGCCTGCTTGAGCAAATTGATGAACAATGGGAAAACAGTGATACAGTGATACAGTGAAAATCCCAGTTGCCCTTAGACTGATTGTCTAGAATCAATCAATGCAACCCCAAAAGGATGATCCCATTGCAGAACTTGGATGGACTCAAGGCAAGCCATGAATAACCTACCCTGACCTTGATATTAGGCAGATTAAGTGTCATGAGTAAGATGACAAGCTAAGAGCAAGGGCATGGAACTAACTCTGTCCTGACCCAAGATAAGCAACTGATTTCAGGATCCATTTGGGGTTAGGACAAGACTTGACTTGAGGACTGTGGAATGGAATATATGCTAAGATGTCCCAAGGAAAAGCCACCCTTTATAAATGTATCTCTTTGCTGTGTTTATACAAAATGACTAGAAATATTATTCAGATGATTGTTAACCAGCTAAGGAAAGAAGAAAATGAAACACCAAGATTCTGCCTTTGTCGTGTGTGTGTATGTGAGTGTGTATGTGTGTGTGTGTGTGTGTTTGTGTGTAGGGGGGTGGGGAGTCCATAGCCCCAGGGCTTCTTTCTATCTCTGTGGGGAGGATGGTCCCCTGGAAAATTGCTTCCAGGATAAAGGAGCTTTTTCACCTCATGGTTTAAGGATCAAGATCTATTTGCCTCTTGCATCTCCCAAACCCCAACCTTTTGGAAGGATATAAAGAGAAGACTTGACTTGAATAAAAGTGCTAGGGCTTCGACTAACTTTCAGATTGCTGTCTTGTTCTTTTACCTATTGGTCTAAGAGGGGGTAGGAGGTCATCAGACCCAAACATGCTAAGGAACATTGCTGGAACCCCAAAATCTACTGGAGATCCCACTGAGCTACAACAAAGAATCACATTAATAGTAGGTGGGTGTCCAATACGTAGCCACTGATTATGTGTTTCCTACTTACTCTTAGCACTGTTTCTCTGGAACTATCTTTATGGAGACTGTGGAAGTCATAAAATTATAAAAAAATTATAATTGCCTGATATTATAAAAAAATGTTTTGTGGCTAAAAAAAACACTGCTAATAAAATTAAGTTATTATAATGTTGATGTTGCTGGTGAGGTCAGATCCTGGGTGAGTACAGCATCCAAAAAAGAAGGCTGAATAGAACACCCACAAAGAAACCATTTCAGGGAAATAGCTCTGCTCTTTTAGATGGAAAAGTGATATTGAAATTGGGGGAAAGTAGGGTGTGAGCTTTGTGTCAGCAAATCATAATGTGTGAAAAGGGATTAAAGTTGTTGTGTGCTTAAGCCTATGAGGTAGGGGTGTAAAGGGATCAAAATATGGTCTGTGGGGCCAGAGCAATAGTACAGTGGGTAGGGTGTTTGCCTTCCACTCGGTAGACCGGGTTCAATCCCCGCATGCCATATTTTCTCCTGAACACCACCAGGAGTAATTCCTGAGCGAAGAGCCAGGAGGTAACTCCTGAGCGTCACTGGGTATGACCCAAAAGGCAAAAAAAAAAAATACAGTCTGTGCTTAATGTGTTTAGCTACATCAAGCAGCAGGATAGAGGAAATAGCATTTTTCTTTAAAAATTATTTATGAATATGGGAACACTGGTGTAGGAAGTTGACACTGTAGTGGGATTTGTGTTGAAATATTATATTCCTAAAACTCAACTATCAATAATATTGTAAATAACAGGTTTTTTAATAAAAAGTAAAATCAAGAAAAATTCTTTACAGTTTAATAATTACACAATCATTGACATATTGAATAGACTCTCAAAGTACATGAAGCAAAAAATTATGGGAAACTATGATTGAAATTTCAGACTAATTAATAAAAATATCATGTATTTTTGCAGTTTTTGCTTTTTTGTAATCGTTGTCAGCATTCAAAAATTGTAATTGTAGTAATTTTCTTTTTCCACTCCAAATAAATGTTTCCTTTCTAACCAACTATTATATGGATAATTTTGTATTGTTATTTCTTGAAAGTGTTATTACTAAGTTTCAGCCTCATAAATTATGGGCTATTTATTATCTTAGGCCAGAAATAATTTCCTATTTGAATTTTCTGAGGCTTTAAACTCTTTTTCTGCCACTAACTTGTTTTAGAACAAAGTTGAAATCTTCTAGATCAGTGTATACAACAAAACTATATCTAAAGTCAAGATGATTTTTTGAATAAAGCTATATTCTTGATATCAACATGACTAAGTGCAATAAAATTAGACCTTTTAAGATTTTCCTAAAATGAATGCCTTTCTAGGCGTATAATAAAACACAGTCCTAAACAACAGCAATGAATCTGTTCTGGATATTAATAAGAGAACATGGATGGGAGCACTGCAGTGTTCTTGTTGCTATGTGATAAGCCACCTCATATGACGTATTACCTTTTGGATGCTCTGATCTACTTAGTTACACCAACCATAGACTATGTAACATCATCATGCTGCAAAGAAACAATGTGGTATCATCTCACACCACAGAGTTTGGCACACATCCAAAGCAGCAAGAACAATTGGTGTTGGTGTGGATGAGGGAAAAAAGACACTCTCATCCACTGTTGGTGGGGGGTGCCTACTGGTCCAGCCCTCTTGGAAAACAATATGGACATTCCTCCAAAAACTAGATATTGAGCTCCGATTTGACCTACAATACCACTCCAGGGAATATACCCTGGAGGCCAAAAACACATAGCAGAAACACTATCTTACTTTTTTATTCATTGCAGCTTTATTCACAATAGCCAGTATCTGGAAACAACCTAAGTGCCCATGAACACAGGACTGGCTAAAGAAACTGTGGTACATCTACACAAATGGGAATACTATGCAGCTATCAGAAAAGACGAAGTCATGAAGCTTACCTGCAAATGGATGGACATGGAGACTATGATGCTGAGTGAAATTAGTCAGAAGGAAAAGGACAGATATAGAATGACTACATTCATTAATGGGATATAAATATATACCAGTGTTTTACTAAGTGTGGGAAATGGTAATGTCAGACTAGAACTTCGCCAATGAATATACAGAAAGAGACTTTCATGATAAACCCTAAATGTCTGTAGGGCAAACCACAATGTGTAAAAGAAGAGAGAGAGAGATACAGAGACAGAGAGATAGAGAGAGAAAGAGAGGAAAAGAAAAGGTGCCTGCCATACAGGCAGTCTAGGTTGGGTGACAGGGAATGTGGGGAGACATTGGTGGTTGGAATGGGATACTAGTGGAGTGATGGGGGCTGGAACACTGTATGACCGAGAATCAACTATGAAACCTTTGTAATTGTATATCTCATGGTGGTATAATAAAAAATTTAAAAAAACAAAGTGTGCTTCCAGTAAGTGAATGGTAAAATAAATGGAATCTCTGTACAACGGAATAATATTCAGCAATAAAATTAAAATGTCAAGCATGCTCCTCTTAAGATTCTTTCTGTCTGCCTGGGCTCATTGTTTACAACCAAACAGCAGACTGACGCTAATTTCTAAGTCATCACTGAATCCCCACCTCACTGCTAAGACATAAGTACCTACCGGACTTTTCCTGAGGTGGTGTGTGATAGAAACTCAATTAGAAACTTTGAGAGCCTCAGCACACCTGAGCAATCCACGGTCTGGGCATCCATCCAGGTATTTGTGTCTTCTTGCTTGCAGACATAAAACTGATTTTTTTTAAGTCTAGTTTCATCCATAATTCTTTTGATTACATAATAACTCTACTGGCTGGAAGATTGTTCCATGAATACTATTCCAAGAGGCAATTCATGGACTCTTCTTTTTTGAGCCAGGACATATTTCTTCATTTTCTGCCTAAAGTCAAGCTGTTCATATAAGGTGAACCTGAATTAAGACCCTCTTAGAATAGTGTGTTATGTTCATTGAGAGTTTATTAATTCTGAAGTTTAAGAAAAACGGGATTCATTTAAGGATGATTTTTCATGACTAACAATTTTGAACATGTCTAAAAATCACTAGTATAAAAAAAGTCAGTTAGATTTTATGTTCTCTTGTATGAGAAGCTCTTCAACTGGTTATTCCAATTCAGAGAGATCTTTTACCTTAGGCGTCTAAAAATAGTTTTTAGATCAACTCATTCATTCCCAGTACAATCTTTATTTGTTCATTTGCATTTTATACTATGATCTGTCCTCAATTAAACTTCAAAGTCAACTAATGAATTTGTTAAGAATATTACAACAATAATATAAAATATGGAAAGAATCCATTTGTGTTGCTAAAAGTAATTTGCCATCCAGCATAATGAAGCAATGCCAAAAGTCTTTCTACAAAGCAAAATGCATCTGGTGCTGTTATTAAATTTGCACTATTGCTGTTAATATTATAATTACTACTGGGTGATATATGCAGTATATAGAAAACAAAACAAAACAAGGGAATAGAAATATCAAATAATAATAAACCCTAACCCTTGACTACAGAACTGAGACACCTCAATAGGGGTTGGGTATAGAGAGTAGGTGATAGTGCAATGTTAAGGTGGATTGGATAGAGAGTAGGTGAGAGGGCAGTGTTAAGGTGGATTGGATAGAGAGTAGGTGATTGTCGGGGGCGCTGCCGGGTCCCTAACAGTGCCGGGTGCGAGTTCCCTTCTACCTCTGAAGCAGGTGGGGAATGGATGAAGACTCAGGAATTTGATGCAGTTTTAACAGGCTTATCTTATCACAGGTTCAGGCATATAAATCCACAATAGGGAAAACCCTGTGCTTAGGATTCCTGGCTAGAACCCCAGCCACATGTAGGCCAAAATGGCAGCCACCACGTGTAAAGGCCGTGTAAAGGGGAAACAAAGACAAGAATCCCAAGAAGGATGAGCGCTCACAAAGAGAGAGCCAAAAAGGAGGTGCGAGAGAGGAAGCAGGCTAGTATTATACCCCTGCAACTCAGATCTCCCTCACACTGTTATGGAAAGCAGGGAGGGTCAAATGCCCTCAGGTAATTTCTCCCAGCACCTCACCTAGGCCCTTTTATATGCTAATGTCTTGAACCAAGATCTGCCTGGAAAAGCCTTTCTAAGGTAGAGAAGGGGGGTTTCCTAGATGGCTTGTCTCTGTACCAAAGTCTAATACTGGTACCAGTCAAATATTTCCTCCAAGCCTTCACAAGTCTCGTCTACTTCACGGTAGTTTTGTATTTTAGTTGCCTTTGAGTATATCAGGGAGTCATGCTTGCTTGCTAGGAGACAAACAGCATTTCTTTCTGGTCTAATTACTTAGGGATCCTACATGGCCAGGCAAATATGCTGGTAAGATCTAGCTAGTCCCACGATGATTGTGGTAGCATGGGAGAATACTTATACCAGCTAGTACAGAATACATGGTCAGATAAACTGCCACATTTAGACTACCCCCTTATATACGAAGTGATTTGCAGGCGGCAATTCAGAGCAGATGTAGAGGCTCTTAGAGGAGTCCTGCAACAGGTGATAGGTCAATGTTAAGGTGGATTGGATAGAGAGTAGGTGTTCAGGGCCAGTGTTAAGGTGGATTGGATAGAGAGGTGATAGGGCAGTGTTAAGGTGGACTGGATAGAGAGTAGGTGATAAGGCAATGTTAAGGTGGATTGATGTAAAATAAGAACACTGAGAGAGGGTCTCTGTCTCATACAGCTTAATGGCAGTAGTGTATGGGCAGATTAAAGCCATAGTAAACATGTAATCTAAATTATAGTAATATTTAGAATATAATAAAATGAAGGCAATAAGTATATCATTACTCAGCTAGCAATGCATAGAGTCTAATGGTTAGTTACATTACCTGGAGTAACAAAGCTACTAGGAGACACAACCAATATAGGGATCTGGTTTGTCCAGATCCAATTTTAGCAACTTTTCTTCAATAAGATATATATTTCCCACCCTAGATCCTACAAAACTCTGCTCTCTGTGGAAAACTCTGACTGAGAATGTAGAACAGGTCAGAGAAATTCAAGAATTGTCACTTTTTTTAGTTCTATTTTCCTTACCTCTAAAAAAAGGAAGCACAGTTCCAATAGCTTCTCTGAATTAGAAGACAGGTGATACCCTTTTGAAACAAAAAGATTAGGATATAAATCAAGCACAGCACATTATTTTTTAGATTCCATAGAATAAAAAAGTAATTGTGGTTTTAAAAAAAACTGGAAATACAAAATTAAAACCACCATTACTCCCTTCTTGTCTTGACTAGATGGTTCTATCAAGGATGCTACTTCACTTAAAGTTAAAATAAACAAGAGGCACTGGCAACTGAGTTATACCAAGGAGGTTCAGCCACCACTGTTCCGAGATCTCCTAAAGCCTAGACTGGACAGGGGCAGATCAAACCTGTACCTACTGAAAGACCAGGTCCCCACTCACCCACAGCCAACTCCAGCTGACACTGCCAGAGATACATGCAACTTTAGGGACTGATCTCAAGGAGGACAGAGTGACAACTGTATCTCTTAGCTCCTAAAGCCCCTAAATATGCAGCTGCATATACAGATAGACGGTCGGTCAGCAAGTACACCACCTCCCGCTTCGCTGATGACATCATTTCTAATAACACCAAACATTAGCCAAGCGGCACAAATGCTGGATGAATTTGACCCAGAATGTGGAAAGATAGGTCTACAGCTGAATCTCAACAAAATTATGTTCATGAGAAATGAACTAGTTCCAGAGGCTCAATTCACTCTCAATGGAACAAACATCTCTGAATGCAGCAGTTATATGTACCTAGGTTGAGAATTCAACATGATGAACGACCTAAAACCAGAGCTGCACAGGAGGAAAAGCGCAGAATGGAATGCCTTCAAAAGCATCGAAGAAATAGCTAAACGAACAAAGAACCTCCCGGCTCTGGGCACATCTCTTCAACTCCACCATTCTCCCTGCATTAACATACACCTCAGAGACCTGGGCCCTATGAAAGCAGGATGAGAATGCTATTTAGGTCTCCCAAAAAGGAATCAATAGAGCTATGCTTGGAATATTACACCTCACTCAGGTGAGAGAAGGAATCTGGAGTTGCAACCTCTGTCGCTGTTCCAGAGTCAGGGATGCTGTCTCACTTGCCAAGGAGTCGAAAATCAGATAGGCTGGACATGTCACATGATTTGGAGATAACCACTGGACTAGAGTCGCCACCGACTGGATCCCATGAGACATCAAAAGATCACGTGGCTGCCCAGCTACAAGATGGTCAGGCTTCTTCATCAAGACCATGAACGAATGGTTTGAGGCTCTTTGTATTCCTGAAGCAACCAGATGCCATTGGGTTGCAATGGCACATGATAGGTTCAAATGGAAATGTTACTGGCGCCCACTTGAGCAAATTGATGAATAACGGGATGTCAAGTGATGATGTGATCAAGTGATCTACAACTGCACAACTTCACAGATCTAACTTCACAGATCTGACAGCCCAGGAGAAACAAGTAAATTAAATGGGAAAATTGAATAAAAACCCACCAAGTTCAATGAACAAAAACAATAAAACAGAAGAAAAACTGCTCAGTACATCCTGAGGCCAGTTTTTGAACACCGATACGGGGATATATATTGTAATGTGCAATATACAGTGAATTAATTCCTGCTAAGGGAGTAGGCTTGGGGTTGGTTCGGTAACTAGGGAGATTGGTGTAGATTAGAGCACATTGGGAAGGGGACCCATGCTGAAATATTGAATACCTAAAACAACTGTATTTTTTAAAATTTTTTTTATTATACCACCGTGAGCATACAATTACAAAGGTGTTCATAACTGGTTCTTGGTAATACAATATTCCAGCACCCATCCTTCCATCAGTGCCCCATTTCCACCCACCCCCTCCCACCCACCCCCAGGCTGCCTCAATAGCAGGTAGCCCCATTCTCTCTCTCTCTCTCTCTGTCTCTGCATCTCTCTCCCTCTTCTTTTTACACATTGTGGCTAGCCCTGCAGATATTTAGAGTTTATCACTTAAGTCTCTTTACGTATATTCAATGGTGAGTTTTAATCTGCAATTACCATTTCCCACACTTTGGTATCTGTTTATATCCTATTAATGAATGCAGTCATTCTATATATGTCCTTTTCCTTCTGACTAATTTTACTCAGCATGATAGTCTCCATTCCATCCATTTGCAAGTAAATTTCATAATTTTGTCTTTTCTGACAGCTGCATAGTATTCCATAGTGTAGATGAACCATAGTTTCTTTAGCCAGTCCTCTCGTTCTCGGGCATTTAGGTTGTTTCCAGATTCTTGCTATTGTGAATAGCGCAGAGATGAATAAAGAAGTACAGATAGTGTTTCTGCTATCTGTTTTTCAGTCTCTTGGCTATATTCCCAGGAGTGCTATTGCTGGATCAAATGGGAGCTCAATATCTAGTTTTCAGAGGAATGCCCATATTGTTTTCCAAAAAGGGCTGGACAGTCGGAGTCCCACCAACAGTGGACGAGAGTCCCTTTTCCCCACATCCACGCTAGCACCAGTTGTTCTTGCTGTTTTGGATGTGTGCCAGTCTCTGTGGTGTGAGATGGTACCTCATTGAACAACTGTATTTTTAACATCTTTGTAAATCACGGTGTTTAAGTGAAGTTAAAAACAAAGTCAATTTAAAAAAGCTAAAGCAAGCAATATAAAAATTCAATTCTTTAAAGTATATATGAATTGTTGCATTACTAATTATTTGTAAAATATTTTAAAATATTTAATAAAAATATTTAGTATTTAATGAAACGTAATTGCTCTGTAATTTTTAAAATGTGCTTTTCACATTTTTTGCTTATATACCTTGAATGATGATTGCTTCTTCAAGCCCAGCAATATTTTTTACAGTACATAGAAATATTTGGGGATAGAAAGATAATGGACAACAAAGGGCATTGGTCTTGTGCATGCCTGACCCAGGTGAATTCCCTGAAACCCCAGAGTTCACCACTAGAACAATCCCTAAGTATAGAGTCAAGAGTAAACCGCAAGCACTGGAAAAATTGGTCCAAAAATCAAGAACAAAAGAAAGGAAATCAGTAAATATTTTGAATTTTGACATCCATTTGAATATCTTGTAAATCATTGGATTTGTTCATGTAAATTTTTATAGAGAATTGTGGGTCTCTCTTCATAATCCACATTCTCAGAAAGTGCTCAGAAACTAAAGAGTACACAGTGCTCAGAAAGTAAAGAGTACCTGCTTGGAAGTTCACATCTTTCATCAATCATACCTGACAGTTGGAGATATTTTGATGTAATTTGCACAATACAATATATATCTTATTACAATGTATATCTCATAATAAAACCTATTATTGGTTTATTAATAAAATATAAAATACATTAAGTCATTTTTGAGTTCTACATTTTTTATCACTTTGTAATCTAAGCTTGTAATTGAGAGAAAACTAATCTTGTATTTTGCTGTATACAATAACAAACCAATAACAAACTATGTGTTTGGGCCAACGACTCTGTTTCTCACTTGTTTCTGCACTGCACTTATACTTCCTTTTTGAATTATTGTCATTTGTCATTTGTTTTCCCGTTGAATTATTATGAAAATTAAATTAAGTTGCTAGAAACTGTGGAACATTGCCTGGTGTTAAGTATGTACTCAACAAATTATCATCATCGTCATCACAGTCATCAAAAATGAAGACTTTTGGAGAAATAGAGTCACTGAAGAAATTCTTCTGTGCAAGATGCTTGCTAGAGAGAGATAAGTAGATTTAAGCCAACACTTAATACTTAGTGGAGCAATTAGATTACGGATACTGAAATGATGTATGATGAATTCCTTGTTAGAATCTCTAACGGCTATAGGAAAAGTCTCTTAAAATGTTGCTATAAGTCTGGTTTAATTATGCATTTAATCTTAAGAAAATATGCTTTATCTTCTCAAAAAATACATCTTTAAAAGTGAGTTTTTCTTGGTACTACATTTCCCAATAATTTGAATTTATTTTGGAAATTAACTTCAATTAATTGAAATGGACAGATTTTAAGTTAGTAAAGCCAAGTTTGAATGTTAAATGACCAGACTAAAATGATCCATCATTGGATGTTCATTCATCTACTCAAAGCTCAACTTAATGTTTCAATGCACACAATATGCCAACATATCAGATTTTCAATTAAAATACATCTGAAACATGAAATTTGTCTATAAATGAATGGACATGGAGAGGATCATGTTGAGTGAAATTAGCCAGAAGGAGAGAGACAGATATAGAAAGACTGCATTTATTTGCTATATATATATATATATATATATATATATATATATACATATATATAATAAATATATATGTACATAATATATGTATACATACATATATATATGTACATGTTATAATACCAATATCCAAGGGCAGGTTAAGCATGGATTAGGAGGTCTTGTCAAAGGTGGAAATTATCACAAATGTGTGGGAATCAGAGGCTAGGTAAGACAGAGAATGGAACAGTGTGCTAATAATTGTCGAAAGTGCTGATACCAACATAGAACTGAGCATTAAATACAGGCAAAAAGATACACATGACATCATTTTAATGTATATATTGTAATATTGTAATACACAATGTGGAAGGGAAGGAAAAGAGAAAGAGATAGCAAGAAAGAGAAAGAAATAAAGAACCTGCCATAGAGGCAGGCTAGGGAGGGGGAGGGAATAGGGGACATTGGTGGTGGAAATGGGCACTGGTGGAGGGATGGGTGCTGGAACACTGTATGACCAAAACCCAAATATGAACATCTTATGAACATCTTTGTAATTGTGTATCTCACGGTGGTATAATAAAATATTTAAAAAAAACAGATAAAAAATACATCTGAAACAAGAGTAACTAACTAACATAGAGTTAGATAATCTTGGTAGAGAACTCAAATTTGTGCTTGTACATAATTTTCTCTACAGTATTTAAAATAGCTTTCCACTAGGAACATGCAATCATTTGCATCTGTCAAATAACAATGGTGTTGGCATTCCCAATACACTAATTTTTTCTTTTTTTGGAAATAGTATCTTTATCTATCTATCTATCTATCTATCTATCTATCTATCTATCTATCTATCTATCTATCTATCTATCTATCTATCTATCTATCTATCTATCTATCAATTAATTAATTGATTTTTGCTTTTGGGTCACACACGGCAATGCTCAGGGGTTACTCCTGGCCCTGCACTCAGGAATAGTTTATTTTAAAACATTACTTAAAATGTTCTGATATTACTCAGAAAGGAAATTATTGTGGTGTCATTTTCAGAGTGGTAATGAAACTGGGTAAAAATAATGAGTTAGACTTTATTAAATGCCGCTAAGGAGGCACAACTCTCAGGAAAGTTTCTAATCTCGGTTCAAGTAACATATCCTTTCCCTGGCTCAGCAGGGAATAGGCCAATACCACGCTAAACTGTTCAAGTATACACTGATTGAATTTCTTAGTCCTCTCTTTTAACTCACTTATTGTATCACTTATCTTCCTGTTGTTCGTTGATTTGCTCAAACGGGCTCCAGTAAGTCTCCATTTGTTGGGAATGAGGTCCATTATTGTTACTGTTTTTGGCATATTGAATACACCACAGGTAGCATGCCAGGCTCTGCTGTGGCTCTGGGTTCATCCTAGGGGGGCCCAGTCTTTTAACTTCTAACTCAATGTTACTCTATAATAATCAATTATTCAGGAAAACTTTTAGAGACTATAGTTTCTTCTACTAACAGATGATTAGATGTGGAAAATAAATGCTTTTTTTTTTTTTTTTTTAGGAAGGAGAAGGAGGGAAAGCAGAAAGCAGAGTCAGAGAGAGAGAGAGAGAGAGAGAGAGAGAGAGAGAGAGAGAGAGAGAGAAAGTGAGAGAGAGAGAAACAGAGACAGAGAGAGACACAGAGATAGAGTAAAAGAGAGTAATTTGCTCAAGGAGAACATGGACTTCTTCAAGGATGGAGAGAGCCAAGAAATATTTCCTTAAAGACTTTTTTTGGCATATTCTTCCTCTGAACTAGAGCTCCCCTATGAATTTTTGTTCCCTTAAAATTGCATTGAATCAATTTTGCTACACTATGATTGTTAAGAGAAACCTAAAAGATTTGTTTTAAAAACATCCTGTGAGAAAAGAATCAGTTTCTCCAAACAAAGAAGATTAAACCACTGACTTTCACCCCCTACAATTACCTGAAATTATAAATATTCCAAAAAAAGCATTACTATCTTATTTCAAACAACTCAGAGTGTAGAAGAATCTTTGGTCTAGTTCCCAAACAGGTAGTTTAATGTTAATAAGGACAATGGGAACAGGCAGAGCAAGAAAAGGTGGATACGGTCCTAGTGAAAAGAATCATCTTGGGGCTGGGGGTCGCCCCTTCCCCTCTCTATTTGGTCTGAGCCCGGTAGCCCTGCCCAGGAGCTGTCCTGGAGTGACAAGCCATAACATGCAGAGCCTCAGACGCAGCTGGGGAGGAACTGGAACTCGGCTCTCCACTAGCTCAGCTGACCATGAGGCCGCCAGAAGGACAGATGGGTTTTGGGTGTTGGCCCATCACCTCTGGGGGTACTGGAATAAGTCGGATGAGACTCACCCACCACATTAGCCACCATTTTTGCTGTCCAGACGCTGACCATGAGGCCCCTAAATCAGCGGCCGCTTGGCCACGCAGTCCATCAAACTAGTGGAAACAGTTTTGTCTTTAATGTACTGCATTCTACGATGTGTAGGAGAGGTAGGCAGGAGGGAGAAATAGAGAGGAGAGAAAAGATATACAGAACCCTCCAAGTAGTTGGGGTGTGGGAGGGGTGAGGTAGGTGGGGACATTGGTGATGGGAGATGGATTAGGGTGGAGGGGATGGGTATTGGAACACTGGAACCAAAACTCGAACATGAGCATATTGCAATTTTATGTCTAAAAGTGGTGTAGTAAAATAAAAAAAGAAAAAGAAAAAGAAGAAAAAGAATCACCTGATGTGGGAAAGTCAGGGAATTGGCTTAGGTGGCGCCTAATTACCTGGATGTCTTAGGTCCTGCTAGATCCTGGGTCCACACCAGAAGATAACCATCTCAGTACCCTCTCCAGGGTTTTAATAGCCCACATTCTAGGAACATGATAAAGAAATAGTTTACTAAATGGTATACTTTTGCCTTTCTCTGAAATCCTTCTAAGGAGATTCCTCCCATAATCTGGAAGTTTTTCTACCTTACGTTCTCTTTTCTTTAGTATTTTCTGTACACAGGCATTTGCTCTCTTGGCCCCTGGTTTTTAATCTTTACTGCTTGAATCTGAGCATCTGTGCAGGTCTAATAATCTGACATCTCTCAGTGATTATGCAAATATAATTTCATGTCTATGTTTCTGCATGAAATGAAAAAAGAGGCCTGTGAAGGACTCAGATGGATTTTATCATTTAATTGAGTAGAAGACAGGGTAGACCAATCTGAGACTCCTGGAGGATTTTCTGTAAAAAGTCAAATTAGCCATTTTCCCCCCTAAAGCATTAAAAAAATAATCTTTAGTGAGAGGAAGAGAGTAGCTCAGTACTGCCTCAGGAACACATTAAATTCCTTTATGATACTTAGTTTCCATAAGGACACAGTCAAGAAATTTTGAGAGCAGAAAAGTCAGTCAAACTTTGAGAATTAAGAATAAAGATTAGGCTATGCAGTCTAAAGTTACTAGGCTTGAATTAGAAAAACAAAGAGAAATGCTAATGTAGTTTTCCTACCAATAACAAAGCATCTTTTTATCAATACAGGCAGTTTAGCATTTGAGATGTATTGGCTTCTCTTCCACAGCAATTGTGCCTGCTCCCAAGTGTCTAGTCTACTAAGGGAGCAGACCTTGTCACTACCTTAGCCAAAACTGGTAAAATTTTATTATAACATCTTCCACTGAGAACATTTTCTTTTATAATAAAATGATGCAGGTGAGGCAGAAGCAGAGGCAGCGAATTTCTGTGTTTTCGTTCATGTTTCCCAGGTTCTTCAGTATTTTCTAGATGAAATACTGAATAATAAAGATGCTCAGACTCAAATTTGGAAAATAGGAAAGTTTTCTGGAAGTAGAAGAGAAAGGAATCTGGGCTGGAGTGATAGCACAGCAGGGTAGGGCTTTTGCCTTGCATGCAGGCAAACCGGTTAGATCCCTGACATCCCATATGGTCCCCCAAGCACCGCCAGGAGTAATTCCTGAGTGCAGAGCCAAGAGTAGCCCCTGAGCATTGCCGGGTGTGACCCAAAAAAGAAAAAAAAAAAGAAGAAGAGAAAGGAATGGAACTCCCCTTGAGGGATGAACTTGGTTTAGGACCAAATTAAAAGTAAGTTTAGTGTTAGCTTTTTAAAGGCCTTTGCATCGCTATAATCTTTAGGGTGGTTCCGGCTGGTTTGAGTCTTTCTGGCCTGCCTCAGGAATTGTTCCTTATCTAAGTCTTGTGACTCCTAGTTCTAGGACAGAACTGTATGGTCGTGGGGAATACCAGGAATGTTAAAGATAGGGCCTTAGAATGAGGTGTGGTAGTTAATGGAGAGAAATGGAACTGCTGGCAAGGGGAAACTATGACTTTTCTATGGTTGGCAAGGGAAACTGAGGTTTCCTCTTCCAAAAATGAGACTCAAATGAGTGATAACAGTAAAGAATATGTTGTGACTTTCACTGAAATTCCTTGCAGTAAAGCCGACTTCAAACACAGCTTAAACTAGGAGCGATATCCTCAGATTGGAACCATGTTAATAACCAATTGAAATATTCAGACTAGAAGACAGGCATGTCAGCAGGGTACAAAAATAAGGTAGCAAATGCATGTTTACATACACACACAAATGCATTCTTTAGGACACTATTCCATGCTCAAATCATTGAATTACCCACAAAATCCCACCCCATTGAAAACATTTATTATTTAAAAAAATTATATTTTTTTCCGTGAATTAACACATTTGAAATACATGGTTGAGTGGTTAAAGCAGAGTCTTATATGCAGTCTTGCACAGGCTTCTCAGAATCTCTCTCTTAAAGATTTTAGATAGTATTTTTATTCAACTCTCCTGAATAAAGAATATATTATTTACGGTGGTTCTGCATATAACTACCATCCAGTCTACCTAAATACACCTAGGCACACATGTATCAGAACAAAATTTTCACACATATCTAAAAAATTTTCATTTGCAATGCACCTTTACTTTCTGCTTTTTCCTGCATATTAATGAAACTATTTGAACAAATACTTAAAAGAACAAATTCAGATCATCACATGTGCTAGAAATTATTATTAATATCAGTGGCATAATTTTTAATTCAATTTTTCAAGAAAATTCTGATCCTAACAAACTATTTGATTTTATGTTCCATACATTGATTATAACCTGCCTTTTATAAGTTTATTCCAAACAATAAAAATTAATTTCAACTCAATTTACTTACATAAAATTACTAGGTTATTCATTTGTAGAAATTTGATGAACATACTGAATATTTTATGTGATTAAAGCGGTTTCCTAGATACTATTCTTAAATATATCCCGATAAATAAATCCCCTCTCATCACAACTCCACCCAGCAGACCAGATTATCTCAGCCCGGATCATCGACACCCACCCTGCAGCAGTTTTTCTTTTTTTAATCCAGCCCAGGTATGCTGAAACAGAGACTCTCCGACATGGAGCAGAGCTGCTACTTGCTCACCCTGTGCCCAGCCGCTCATGAGGTGCCCGGGAGGCATGGCTGTTTCTAGCCCTGGCCTGCCACCCCAGCAGAGCCTCACAAGAAGCCAGATGACCCCTCCTACTCCATGGGGCCCACCATTTTCCACATCCGGACTTCCCTCTCCTCACAACTCCACCCAGCAGACCAGACTATCACAGCCCGTCTCGCGTGGTTGCTAGTGGCCTCGTGGTTCATCAATAAATGCTTTATTTAGAGGTGACTACAAGAGTATGCCACCCGCACGGCAAGCCTGGCAAGCTGCTCGTGTAGTATTTGATATGTCAAATATCAGTACCATTTATATTAGGTCATTCCCATGACCTAATATAATGGTTTGAGGCTCTTTATGTTCCTGGAGCAAGCAGATGCCTTTGGGTTCTACTAGCTTGAGACAGGACATATGGAGATAATACTGGTGCCTGCTCTAGCAAATAGATGATTAACGGGAAGATAGTGATAGTGATAGTGATATCAATAAATATGTAAATCATAAGGGGAAACTCTTGTGATTTAAATATGCTTTACCAAATATATTCTTAGGAGTTTTAATAAAATGTATTAACATTAAGTATATCAAATATAATATAAAACATATTGGATAAACTATATTCCATGAAAATTTAAAATATGACACACATAAATTTTTTCATGCTGTGATTCTTCAGGTAGAGCTTCAGAGCAGTTATTGATAACTTCTTTCTTTAAAAAATTCTTTCTCTTTTTAAACATTCTTTCTTTGTGTATTACTTCCAGAGAACATACTTATTTATTCTTCTAAAAGTCCAAGTCACATATTCTTTGACTTATGTTATTTTTAGCATACACTACAGTGAATAATTACCTCAAAGTTTACATTCTGAAAGATAGAATTCTGATTCTCATCTTATATCATTTCTCAAATATATACACTACATAGTAACTATTACATAATTATAAAACTTATGTGATACTGCGTTCTTCTTTTCTAAGATAACCTAGTAAATTCAATCCATTATGTATGTAACAATTATTATATTAACATGGTAATTTAACTTTCTCAAACCATACTATAAACTTTAAACTACCAATTACATTAGGAGAGGGAATGTTGCTGCTAACATCTCTCTTTCTTCATGGATCTGGAATGGAATACTCATTTCCATTGACTTGTACTATAGTTTATATCCTAATTAGGATGATCAGCAATGCAGAGATTGTAGTCCTGTAGATGACACTGATGCTCTAAGAGGTGGGTTTGAGTATCATATCATAAGGAGCACAGAATACATAGTAGATGTGATATTTGTGGAGAATAAGGACTCATACAAAAAAGAATCAAAGTAGTCATCAAGTCATGACCTGGAGTTTACTTATTAGAGAAAGGAGGACATGATTGCAGGAAAAGTCATAGAATATAAAGAAGTCATATAAGCAGAGAATATAAAGTAAAGTTTACTGGAAGTAAAGTAAAAATTAAAATTCAACTGACAGGGCAACATTCATACAGGGACTTGATCATAAAATCATCCAATGAAGCTGATCTTTATTTATTTATTATTATTATTTTTTGGATATATATATATTTTATTTTTCCCTTCAAATGTAGTACATTAAAGAACATAACTGCTTCCACTAGTTAGATGGACCGCTCGGCCGCTTGCACGACTTAGGGGCCTCATGGTCAGCGCCCAGACAGTGATATAGCTGCTAATGTTGTGGGTGAGTCTCATCTGGCTGCTTCTGGGACCCAGCAGAGGTGATGGGCCCACTCCCAAAACCCATCTGTCCACCTGGGGGCCCCATGGTCAGCTGAGCCTGGGGAAAGCCGAGTTCCCAAGCCGCATCTGAGGTCCGGCATGCTATGGCTGGTCACCCCAGGGCCTATTTATTTTTTTTTGCTCTGTGGGTCACACCCAGAAATACTCAGGGGTTATTTTTGTCTCTGTACTCAGGAATTACTCCTGGTGGTACTTGTGGGACCATATGGGATGCCAGGTATTGAACCCAGGTCAGCCATGTGCAAGGCAAATTCCTTAATCACTTACTATTGCTTTGGCCCCAAGAAGCTCTCCTTTTATATATACCATAATCAATTATGTTGAGAGACACAGACACACGGGGCAGAGCTGCTACCGGCTCTCCCTGTGAGCAGCTGATCATGAGGTGCCCAGGAGGGAAGATGGGTTCTAGCCCTGGCCCGCCATCGCAGCAGAGCCTCGCAAGAAGCCAGAGGAACCCCACACCATGAGGGCTACCATTTTCCATATCTGGACTCCACAGCTCGTCAGAGCTCCACCCAGCAGAAGAGCTGATCTATCCCCGGGTCATCAATAAATGCACAAGATGAGAGGCTACTATAAGAGTATCTGACCCACACAGCAGAGCCTGGCAAGCTACCCGTGTCGTATTTGATTTGCCAAAAACCAATAACCATTATTGACCTCATTCCCATGACCTGAGAATGGTTTGAGGCTCTTCATGTTCCTGGAGTGAGCAGATGCCCTTGAGCTACACTAGCATGTGACAGGACGTATGGAGATGTTACTGGTGCCCGCTAGAGCAAATTGATGAACAACGGAAAGACAAGTGATACAAGTGAATCAATTACCATTGAAAATTCTAATACTGACCATACTCAGGGTCAGTATTTAGATGAATTCATCTAAAGTAAAAAGAGTGACCATATTTATAGCAGAACATACATGGACAAGACCTTGGCAAAGGATACCAGTGCTGTCTGTGATGTCAGGTAGAATATGTTTGCCACTAGCCGAGGCAGTAAACATACAGAGACACACAGGCATGACACACACATTAAAATATGTGTGGATGTGTGTCCGCACGGAAGAGTCTGACAAGCTACAAGTGTCATATTTGATATGCCAAATACAAGTAACAATTATAGACCTCATTCCCATGACTTATAGAATGATTTTGAGGCTCCTTATGTTCTTGGAGCAGGCAGATGCCCTTGGGCTATTTAGCATGTGACAGAACATATTGAGATGTTACTGGTCCCGCTTGAGCAAATCGATGATCAATGGGAAGTCAAGTGATCAAGTGATCAAGTGTATGTGTGTAAAGTTATATTAAAATACCCTGCATATGTATTTACTCTCTCCACCCAGCAGACCAGCCTATCAGCGCCAGGCTCGTGTGGCCGCTAAGCAGCCGCGGTGGTTCATCAATAAATGCTGGACTTAGAGATGCCTACCAGAATATGCTACCTGCACGGCAGAGCCTGGCAAGCTACCCGTGTTGTATTTGATATATATGCCAAATACCAGTAACAATTATAGACCTCATTCCCGGAATGGATTGAGGCTCTTTATGTTCCTGGAGCAAGCAGATGCCTTGGGCTCTACTAGCATGAGACAGGACATATGGAGATGTTACTGGGGCCGCTCGAGCCTGATGAATGGGAAGACAGTGATACAGTGATACAGTGTATTTACTCAAAGTATTAATGTGATAAGTGTGTGCTTTATTGACATATTGGCACTATATTTCTGTCACATTTTATTAGCTTCTACCTTTTGTATAATGTTTTATTCATTTTAGTGAATCTTACAGTAGATGTTTTGTCTATAACAATAATTTTGTCACATGAATGCATGTTTGACTAATTCACAGTATATATACCTATTGCAACAAACACCACTCACCTTAAAAAGCATTGAAATTAAAAGAGAATTAAAAGAGAATATTGTGTCTCTTGTAAACTTAAAGCATTTCCCTTTAAAGGTGTGTTTTTTAATAGAGAGATAATAGTGAAAAATGTGGAAGGTACATTTTCAAGAATTGCTTATAAATTATTTGTAGCTTACTTTAGATGAGAACCAAACCACTACTTTAGAAAACACTTTCTAAACTGCTTCCCAGAAAGCTTTATGAATAAAGACAGTGGCTGCATTCCATCATACAAATGTAAGAATCTCATCATGAACATTTCACTGCAGACTCTGATTTTTTCTTTTTTTGGTGTAAAGCACTTGCCTATAGTGGTCTAATCCTAGAAATAGGCATATTAAATTGTTTCCTTAAGCTGATATTATATAAAATTTAGTATTAAATATCATTGATGACTCATAACATACATATAGTATATATTGTATATATAACATAGCATATATACATACATATATATAACATACATACAATAATATATATGCAGTCTCATGCACATACACTATGTATGCACATATATGTATAGAAACTCTACATATAGATGTGTGAAATAAAATGGTATTTTTACAGCTCTGATCAAGAAATGACAGATGAAAACTTTGATGAAAGATGCCTGTCTGTATACACCTATGTATATATCTATATCTATATGTCAGTTAAACCTCTACACAATTTATTGAACCCCAGTAGATTGAGTTGGTCTTGCGAAGGACATTCTTCAATACTTGTATTAGTGCTCCCTTGAATATTTTCAGAAAGACACTCTAAAAATCATCACTCTAAATTATAGTCAATCTAGTCAACTTTTTAAAGAATATTTTCAGCAAGCGTTTTGCAAAAAATCATGGTTGTTGGAGTTATTTCGTTTTACAACATCACATTAGCATTAACTTTTCATTTTACCAGTGCAGTCCATGTATGCATATTAAATGAACTTAGATTGCTCTTCTTGAGAGAGAATGAGTTGAAGGCCTCTAGGCAGAGCCATTAAAAGATCAGAGTTATATTAAAATATTCCACAAAGGAACTGAAGGTTTCAATCAATTGGCTCATCTTTGTAAAATCATATTTGGAAGAAATAGTTCTATTCTTTCTGTTTCTAGAGTTATCTGATGGTCTCCTTTTGGGAATAGAAGAGAAATATAAGCTATTTTCTTATCCTTGGGCAGTTTATCTCTATTTTATAAAATTATATTGCAAGCCATATTCAATATCTAATGACTAAATGATCTAAGTACAATAATAGGAATTTCACATATTTATTTTATATAATTGGGTGAACACAGAACTTAATATAGGAGAAATGAGATATAATTTTTAAAGAACTAGGAGAACTTTATTCTAATAAATGAATGGACATGGATAGTATCATGCTGAGTGAAATGAGTGAAGAGAAAGATAGACATAGAATGATTGCCCTCATTGGTTAGGTATAAAATAGCATAGTATGAGACTAATACCCAAGAGCAGAGACTCATACCCAAGGACAGTAGAAAGAAGGGCCAAAATAAGTGGCTCATGGTTGGAAGCTTACCAAGTTGTGTTTGTGGTGGAGGCCAGTTAAGATAGAGAAGGGACAATCATGATAATACATTTAGTGCTGAAAGGAGGTAAAGGACAAACATGATAACATTTTAGTATACCAGAATTGCAAAAACTAATGCCCAAAAATGGGGAAAGAGGGAGAAAGAGTTAGAGAGGTAGAGAAAGACAGAGATGAAGACAGAGACAGAGATAACAAGAGATAACAAGTGCCTGCCAAGAGGCACCCTGGGGGTAAGGGGTGATGGAAGGGAAACCAGGGACTTTGGTGGAGGGAAATAGACACTGGTGAATGGATGGTGACTGAAACCAATTAAGAAAAACTTTGTAACTGTTTATCTCATGGTGACTCAATAAAAATAAATTTAAAAATAGGGAGAATAGCAAATATGTTAGTGTTTTCCAAAGTGGACATAAGTCCAGATTGTGGTTGGGTTGGAGGCCAGAAAAGTCCAGAGGGGTTAGCGGTTGTTATGTAATTGGGTAATTCTTTTTGTTTGTTTTTTAAGGAAAAGGTAAATTTCCACTGGGGTGCTGAGAATATATTTTTTCTGAAAAGTGGGTGCTAGGTCAAATAAGTTTGGAAGCATGTTAAAATGGATAAGCAACCACTGTACAGAGGCCTGGGGAAAATCTCTCTGTTTACTACTCTGATCATAAATTATTAATAAACATGTCCTAGTGTAGATGTTTATAGGGATTCATTTATAAAGGCAATAAAGCCCAAACTTCAGTTTGTATCTTAAGATCAAAGAACATAGAGTTTATTTAATTTTTTTTCTTCATATACTTATAAAGAATGTATTTAATTTCCTGTTTTGAGTATTCACTAAAAATATTACTTCCTAAACTGTTTTATTACTCATGACAATGGAAGGGAATTTTTCACCTACTGATATTAGCAGAATGGTCAGTCACTTTTGGGGCCAGTTCTTGCACCACATATTGTCCCTGAAGTTCAACCAGAAGTGGTCTCTAATTTCAGATCTAGGAGGAAACCCTGAGTAAAGAAAGAAAGAAAGAAAGAAAGAAAGAAAGAAAGAAAGAAAGAAAGAAAGAAAGAAAGAAAGAAAGAAAGAAAGAAAGAAAGAAAGAAAGAAAGAAAGAAAGAAAGAAAGAAAGAAAGAAAGAAAGAAAGAAAGAAAGAAAGAAAGAAAGAAAGAAAGAGAGAGAGAGAGAAAGAAAGAAAGAAAGAAAGAAAGAAAGAGAGAGAGAGAAAGGAAGAAAGAAAGAAAGAAGAAGAGAGAAAGAAAGAAAGAAAGAAAAAGAAAGAAAGAGAGAGAGAGAAAGAAAGAAAGAAAGAAAGAAAGAGAGAGAGAGAGAGAAAGAAAGAAAGAAAGAAAGAGAGAGAGAGAAAGAAAGAAAGAAAGAAAGAGAAAGAAAGAGAAAGAAAGAGAAAGAAAGAAAGAAAGAAAGAAGAAAGAAAGAAAGAAAAGAAAGAAAGAAGAAAGAAGGAAAGAAAGAGGAATGCAGGCAGGAAGGATGGATGGAAGGAAGGACAGAAGGAAATGATAAAAGAGAAAAGGAGAAAGGACAGAAGAGATAAAGAGCTAGAGAGGAGAGAGAAGAAGTGAAGACATTTATTTTGCTCATAATTTTGGTACCATGTAGGTTTTTTTTTTTTTTTTTTTTACTTTTCTGGATCACACCTGACAATGCTCAGGGGTTTCTCCTGGCTCTGAACTCAGGAATTACTCCTGGCAGTGCTTGAGGGACCATATGGGATGCCGGGGATCCAACCCAGGCCGGCACAGGCCGGCCGCATGCAAGGCAAACGCCCTACCCATTGGGCCACCACTCCAGCCCCCCATGTACCTTTTTAACTTTTAATAAATCATGTCAAATTAAGCTTAAATCAGTAATAAAAGAAAGAACTTTTTTGTCTCAACATGATATATATCTATAGCATATTATCACCTTGAGGAGATTTTCTTGAACATGATGCTAGAGAAGAAAAATAATCTAATAGATTGGGTTTAGTGATTAAAAAATACATAGGGAACTCTTTTCTACTTTTAGTATTCATAATAGTTCATGAAACTCAGATTTAATTCACTAAGGACATATGAATGAATGTCCATATAATGAAAGTATAATGAAAGTAAGAAAGTAAGAAACTTACTTTAATGAAATTAATGTAATTTCATTAAATTAATGAAATTATTGACATATAATGACATTAGTGACATATAATGAGAGTAAGAAACTTCTTACTATGGGCAAGAGATAGTAATTATCACTAGTATATAATTCCAAAGGTCCTCACTGCATGTGTAGAGCACATTCAAAATTATTATCATAGTCATTTAGAATAAATCATATTTCAGAAATCATTTATAATATTTTAAGATTATTTACAAAAACGTTTTCTTCTAAATGTATACCAACTCAACCATTCTTTAATTGAAAATAACAAATTAGTGTGCATGATATATAACTCTTTGTCATAGACTTGATGGGCAATTACAAAAAGACTTCTCCATGAAAAACTCTATTGTAGACCTGAGAAATAGGAGAGGTGTTAATGCATGATGGGATATAGCTCTGGAGGCCAATAAAACCACCAACCTACTCAGGAGTCACTTCACACTGCCATTCCCACTCCCAAAGACCATTATTGATAGGCCAAAGTAGAATTAGAATGTCAAGTGTTTATCAAACATTAAGAAAGGAGGTATTACTGGTCTTGCAATTCATCATTGCCAGAAGACCAGGTTACATGGTAATAGTAGCACTTATAGATGTTGTCAAGTACTGGAAATGACATGTGGAGTTAGAGAAAGTCTGGATCTTTGATTTTTCATTTACTAGCAACTTACTGTAAAATGCCACTGTAAGGTATGCAGTTTATTTGTAAAAATAAAAAAATTATTTGATCATAAGCGTGATTAAAATTAAATGAAAAATATTGACAAATTACATAGGGTTTTTCGCATGTTGACTTCCATAGTTATAAACTGCATATGGACAAATTCATTTTGTCACTTTTGATTTTATCTTGTTCACTAGTTATACTCTACATTCAACTGTTTTCATTAAGTTATTTAACATTTGTTGGTGACCTCCACATGAATGAATCTATTCTAGACATTTTACAGATTAAAAGAATCATCCATACGAGATTTCAAAGCTTGGCTATGGTGGCATTCCATACTGCTAAGCATGATATGGTTTCTTTCTGTTAGCATTCTCAGATTACTTTGAGTCTTTTAATTTATTTCTTTAACTACAAATCACTGAAGCAGTTCTTCAGGATATTACAAAAATGTTCAATTTTTAAGTGTTCTGTTTATCTAATGAACATGTTAAATAACTTTATTTATATTAAACGTATTAAATAACTTTATTTGGTGTTACACCTTGCTGTGCAGAACACTCTTAGACCTGGCTCTGCACTCAGGAATCACTCCTGGGCAGGGTTGGGGACCATATGTGTTACCAGGGATTGAACCCTACTTGGTGGCTTACAAGGCAAGCATCCATACTGCTAGAGTAAGTCACTGATCTCCCTGGCCCGGTAACATTAAAGTTTATCCTAATAATTCTTATGTTTCTTGTACTTCAAAACTCTAAAAAAGTTACAATATCCATACAATAAAAAAAATTTTATGATGATTGTTTTTTTCAGAGACTTTTATTTGATGAATTATATACTGTATATTGCCTCAAATTCTACTGTATAATACATGCATTTATCTAACCTGCTATTTCTTACAACTATTCACGGCAGAGCCTGGCAAGCTACGTGTCATATTTGATATGCCAAATACCAGTAACAATTATAGACCTCATTCCCATGACCTGATGGAATGGTTTGAGGCTCTTTATGTTCCTGGAGCAAGCAGCTGCCCTTGGGCTCTACTAGCATGAGACAGGACATATGGAGATGTTACTGGTGCCCGCTCGAGCCAATCGATGACGAACGGGAAGACAGTGATACAGTGATTTATCTAACCACCACAAAGAAAAGTCTACTTAGAAGAATATTTATGGACACCAAATCAAATTGAATTATTTGGAATTTTATATTTAACACCATTGTGTGTTAAGTAGTATCAACATATATATATATATATAGGAATTATCTCTCTGCCATTTAAATACATAGCATTTTAAAAATATAATGTTTATTTTTTAGGAACAGAAAATTATACACAGCTAACCAAAGGAATTTTGTAAAATTACAATTTACTAATTTTATCTTAGAATATAATAAGAAAATTATATACTAAGATAAAATTAGTGAAATTTTATCTTAGTATATAAAATCAGGTGGGCTGCACATGTAATGTGATTTGGAGACAACCGCTGGACTAGAGTCGTTACCGACTGGATCCCACGGGATGTCAAATGATCATGTGGCTGCCCACCTAGAAGATGGTCAGGCTTCTTTGTCAAGACACGGAACGAACGGTTTGAGACTCTTCATATTCCTGAAGTAACCAGATGCCATTGGGCTACACTGGCATGTGATAGGATCAAATGGAAATATTACTGGCACCCTCTCAAGCAAATTGATGGATGTCAAGTGATCAAGTGATATAATAAGAGATCAATCATTAATGATTTTTAAAAGAAACAATGAATACTTGTTGGATGACAGATCTACCTAATCTGGGAGCTTTGTTGATTTTCCCACTCCCAGCTTAATCTATTTAAGCCAAGTTTCGTTCTAATGAGACCTCTCTTCTATGTAAACACTGCTAGAGGGTATGGCAGTTACAGAAGTCACCTTCATTGAATAACTTCTGACTTTTACATCTACTAAGACTTCTATGATATCTAGATTGGGCACAACTCCTCTTTATACCCACTTCACCAACAGTCTAACAGCGTTGGACTGTTAGAATTTACCAGAAGACTACCATCCTGGCTACGTTGAGACTATAGGAAGACTTTAGGAAGGATCATACTTGTTTGCTCTAAGCAGGAGAGTGTGACCTTTTCAGTACAAGAGAACAAGATATGCAGAATCACCCTGGTGCAGATAATAAGAAGGACCTTGTGGGTACCATCTAGATTACATGAAGCTCATGAAATTAAGATGTATTACTTTTTATCAGTCCTCTCTCCAGTGTTTTACATAAGAGATAATCTTGGGATTAGTCCTTGGCATAATCTTTGTTTATACCAGCAACAGGGTGTGGCACTAAACTCTGTTTAGGGTTCTTTGTTGACATGACCATCCCTGGATTACTTTGGTGTATATAAGGGGACTGACTTGAGGCCCCTTCAGCTTTTGACTCCTCAGCTTTCAGCTTTTGGCTCCTGTGGCTTTTGGCTCCCTTGGCTTTTTGCTTTTGGCTTTTGGCTTTTTTGCTCTTTGGCCTTTAGCTCCTTCTTCTGGGTAGGACTCATCTCGAGTGAGATCCTCTCTCTCTTTGTGCAGAGACTTAGGCTCTTTTGTATGGTCTAATCGGTCGACCAGAGGTAGAGTTTGTTCATTATATTGGAGTGCTGTGGAAGAGCTTTTATACTATTAAAAAGCCTTTTTGGAACTGCTCCAGACTCGTGAGTTTTCATCTGTTTCCCCGGGTCCTCGGAGGTAGAAGAGAACTTCTGTCCTGACACTGTCCTGGACCCCAGCGGCATCCCCTACAAATACTGATGAGAAAGTAGGAACCATTCTTACAGGTTACATGAGTTAAAAATTTTTATAATAAAATTTAGATTCTTTATTTTTTCTGTTTTCCTTTTATAAAATTGAGGTAATCTAGGTCTGCAGAGATGGCAGAGTAGGTATGATAACATGAGCCACATGTTTCATACTGCTGTAATGTTGATGCTTTTAGGACACAAATTGAGATCTAAGAGCAAATACAGTCACGCAGAGAAGTAGAAATATTACAGGTGGGTCTTTCAGTTGTGCTTGGGGGGTTATATAAGTAGAAATATGTTAGGTGGTTATTGCGGTTGTGCTTTGGGGTTATGTGTGGCTTTTGCTCCCCACCACAGCAAATGGGGAATATGCTGTGATGGGAATGAAAATCAGATTCCCATATTAAAAATATTCACTCAGCCATTAAGTTCTCTTTCCAGCTGAAATTTTGAATGGATGTGCACAAATTTGTTCAGGGACATTTGGCTAAAAATATGCAAAATATTTACTATTTAAAACTTGGAGATAGATAAAACACACGCATGCATACACTGGAGGAAATGAGGAGGGTCAATATTTAAGTGTGTACGTCAGTCAGTAAGTTACATTTGCAAGAATTTTGATTTCAAGGTACCCTGTTGAGGACTGGTATTATGAAGGACAAAGAGGTAACATAGTCAAATGTAAACTAGTTGCAAACAAATAAATTGAACTTTCTAATGAAACAAATGGATGACTTAAGATTGTTGATAAAAGCAAGTATATATGAGGTGGAGGTAGTTTTAGGGATTAGAGCGTTCCATTGAATTTAAGTTATTGTCAGGCAAAGGGTTTATATTTAAGCCATGTAATATGTAGTTCAACTGCATATGATAACAGTTGAATGTAAAAGAATACTTGTGCTGTGATAAAGCTCACTTAAATTCAATAAATGGTGAAAAATACATAGTTATATAAACCATAATTGAACTGGCAAACACATTGTTTATATTTCTATTTCCTATCCATATCTACTGAATAAGATAGATCCTTTCTAAAGAACTGAATTTTCTACTTCTATGAAATGATAAATTTGATTAGATAAGACTATCAATTAAAATACATATGAAAGTCTCTTGTCTTATGAATGAAACACATTTTACAAAAGGATTTTATATCTCAAATTTTCAGAACTAAGTATACTGTAAAGCAAACTATACAATACAATGAATTCTACGAATGACAAGTGGAAGACTTGGGGTTAGTACATTTTTTAAAGCATCTCAAAACAAGGAAATGTCCTAATTCTCTTGGAAAATTTGTGTAATTATATTGTAGACATTTTTGACATTTCTAGAATGTTTTCATTGGACTAGAGTCAATGTCTAGTGTAAAATGGAGGTATTAAGGTTTTTTAAAAATTTGCACTGAAATATCATAGTAAACCAGTCACAATTTCTTGAGAAGTGCAAACTATTAATTATAAGATTATTCCCTCAAAAATATCAGAACAAGTAAAAAGTACTTAGAATTATCAAAAGGAAATTACTCAAAATAAAAGTTTATTGAAACCACCAATCTATGTAGAATTCTAGTGATAACTTTAGAAAACAGAAATAAAACAATCCACAAACCTAAGCCTCGATCAATCTGAAAATCAGAAGAGAAAAAGTTACTTCATTATAAACTTTTTTCTGAGTTCATTCAAATCATGTTCTGATAGTACTTTATGTGAAAAAGTTATTTTTTTTTCTTTCAGAAGTCAACTTCTGTATTTTGGGGAAAATAATTCAAGAAAATGAAATTTGTATCAGTTATGCCATCCAAAAGTGACATTACCTTTTTACATATCTCAGGTTAAAGAAGTTGAGATCTAATTTAAGATACTCAGAGATATCAATGTAAATAAAGATCAGCTTACCAGCCGGGTCAGATGCAGAATACAGAAGTTCCAATTGACTAGAATCATCAGAGAGTTCAGTCAAACAGGTTAAAGTCAAATCCGAGCTGGAAGTATTCTCCTGTCTGTAGCCTTCATGAGAAAGATGTTCCAGTTCAAAATTCACAGCCGACATTGTGTAATTATTTAAAAAGCTATGTAAACCAAAGTTCACTCTACTGAAGTTTGAAAAATCACACAGTTGGGAAAATCACTGTATTTGAACAGTAGTAACATCAGGCATTCTGCTAACTATTTTCACTTGAAGTGCAAAAGAATGAAATTCACAGAGCAGTATCTCTTAAGAGAATTTCCATGCTTGTACCTTTCCTAGACTCTTAACTTCCATAGGATGCATGGATTTTTTTTTATATTTTTCTTCAAGATCTTTTTCTACCTTTAATTTTAGCAGCACCAACTCCAGTTCAAAGATGTTCCAGTGAAAAGCTAAGTGAAGACCTAGGCGAGGCTGCATAGAGATGCTTTTAGTTACTTGGTATTAAAGTTCTCATCCACATTCTGTATACAAAAGATCAGATGGGAGGAACTAAGGCCTGTCAGAACGCAACTTTATTTCACTTGGCAGCTGATCAGAGGAATGGCTTAATATGGAAGGAAGTCAAACCTAAATGATATTTCCTGGGTTAGAGTTGGTGCTCATTGGATGTTATAGTCCTGCTGCTTTTTTGAAGAGTTAACTATGAAAGTTAACTCTTATGGACACTAAAAACCGATTTAACAACCACCCTCCCAAATGCCTCTAAACAGTGATAGAAGAAACAAAATAAAAAAAAAGGAATCACTGGGAGAAAATAATTAAAATAGACATACTGGAACTGGGGACGTAGCTTAGGAGTTAGGATGTTTGTTGTTCTTATAACTGACCCTCTTTGGTTCAGTCCTTGGCACCTCACTCTCTGCATGGTTGGTCCCTAAGCATCTCCAGTAGAGATCTCCATCACAGAGCCAACAGTAGGTACTGAGCCCAGCCTCCTGTGATCCATCCCAATCTCTTAAAAAAGGTCTCATATCTGATGATAGGTTAACATACCAAATATATAAGGAAATCGAACAAGTCAGCAGTGAGAAACAAAAAAGTAAAAAGCATTATTAAAGCATCAGCAAACGACTTTTACAAAGAATTTTAAAAAGAACTTTTCAAAAGAAGCATGCAAATGGCTGACAAGTGCACAAAAAAATGTCACAACAACTAAATGAGGGGACACCTACAATGAAATATTAACTACCTCACAGTGATTAAATGGCTATTCTCATAAGAACAAAAAGCAGTTAAATATATGATATAAAGTTAATTTCATACATTTAGAGCAAATGCTTTACTTAATACATCACTATTAAAAAGAGTATACATGTTCTTGAAAAAATATGTAATTATCATATTGTCTAGCACATATCTTCAAATATATATTCAATTAAAATGAAATCAATAAATTTAAGGGGCTTACTATACATGTTTATTTTATCATAATTTACTGGAGCCAGATATAATTATAAATATATTTGAATCAATTAATGAATGATAAATGGTGCAGAAAATTTAACTATATATAGTGATATTTATATTCAATGTCAAACAATATCCTATAATTTGGAAGAAAGTGGAACAATATTAAGGACAACATTATGCTAAGTTAAATAAGTCATTCAAAGGAATACTATGAATAATCTAATTTAGATGTGAAATCTAGAATTACTGTACTTGTAGAAACAAAAGATTTATGGTTGTCAGATCTCTGGTCATTGGCTGTAAGGAAAAGATGTTTAATCAAAGGGTACCAGTGATAAGATGACAAAGTGTAGTGGCACCATAACTATCGTTAACAATGGTATATATACTACTGCGTTTTAAAAATTGCTGTGAAAGTAAGCACATACACTAAAAGGCTTTACTACTTTAATAATTAGTAAATGCAAGATGATTTTTTGCTAAATTTCTTATCAACCTTTATTAAAATGTTTAGTATTTTTCTTATTAATGTGACACATTTTCAAATTTTAATGTAATTTTTATGCATATAAAAAACTTTTCCTGGATATGTGATTCTTTTTATGTATCACTTGACTTGAAGTCTAAATTGCGTGTATATTTATGAGATTACTAAGCCAGTAATTTTCTTATAATCCTGATACAATATGTTATGAAAGATGAGTATGCAGAGCTGCAGCGGCTGGGGAGACTGGAGCCGGCTCGCCGAGCCCAGCTGCGATGGGATCCCGAGGAGGGAAGATGGGTTTGGTGTTGGCCCATCGCCTCTGGGGGTCCCGGAAGCGCCGGTGAAACTCGCCCATCACACTAGCCACCATCTTCGCTGTTGGATGCTGAGAAACTGACCCACAACCAGATCAACAGAGCAAGACCAGTTCGAGCCCAGGTAGGCGGCTCCCAGAAGCGGGAATCACTGGGAATTCGCCAGATGGAGTCAGGGTTAAGCCACTCCCCTCCATTTTGTCGAGTCAGGTGGACCCGCCCAGGAGCCACCCGGGAACCAGTATGCGAGCTGCGAAGCGGCTGGGGAGACTGGAGCCGGCCGCGCCGGCCCAGCTGACGATGGGATCCCGAGGAGGGCAGATGGGTTTTGGGTGTTGGCCCACGCCTCTGGGGGGTCCTGGAAGCACCGGATGAAACTCGCCCATCACACTAGCCACCATCTTCGCTGTCCAGATGCTGAGAAACTGACCCACCAGATCAACAGAGCAAGACCAGTTCGAGCCCAGATCGCGCGGACGCGGTCCACTAAAATAGTGAAACAGTAATGTCTTTTAATGCACTGTATTCCACGAAGAGCAGGAAAGTTTATCGGGAAGGAGATATAAAGACGAAAGAAATGACATACAGAATCTGCCAAGTAGTTGAGGTGCGGGAGGGGAGGGAGGTGGGGACATTGGTGATGGTAGATGGGTTTGGGTGGAGGGGATGGGTGTTGGAACACTGTAGATCCAAAACTCTACATGAGCATCTTTCAATTGTATGTCTAAAATGGTGTAATAATATTTGGGGGAAAATAATAAAATTAAATAAAAAAAAAAAAAAAAAAAAAAAGAAAGATGCTGTCCTTATACATAATGTCATTAAACTCAATTTTCTGATTGCCAAAAGACTTTTATTTATTTTGTGCTAATCCTTTCTTAATTGTTAAGGAAAACTGTATATTCATAAGTTTATTTACTTTTATAATTCTTTATTAACTATTTAATATTTTAATAGATATTGAGCTTTTTCTCATGAATTTGTCCTGAATATTTTATTTTTCAAGGTTTTTTATTTTTACCAACTTTTGTATATAGTAATTCATAATATATTTTAATATGACATATATGTTGACATGCTCACACACTGTTTATCACTAATTGTTTTTGTGTTTGTTTAGTCTTTGTTTTGGGAGCCATGTCTGACCATAATGAGGGCATTTTCTGACACTGAGCTAAGGTATCATTCCTGGAGGTGCTCCGGGTATCATATTTGGTACCAGGAATCTAACAAGGGTTGACAGTATGCAAGGCATGTGCTTTATCACTTGTACAATATCTCTGGCTCCTGTCATTGGTAGTTTACACCTCCTATCCTTTTATACTACCAGTATGATGAGTAATGTCTTAGGTATTGACAACTTTATTTTCACTTTTTGGGTCATACCCAGCAATACTCAGAGGTTACGCCTGGCTCTGCACTCAGTAATTACTCCTGGCAGTGCTCATGGGACTATATGGGATGCAGGGGAAAGGTCAGCTTTGTGCAAGGCAAATGCCCTACCTGTTGGACTATTGCTCGAGTCTCCCAACTTTATTTTTAGAAATAACAAAGAATACATAATTTTCACTCATTCATTTGATCTTTAACCAGTTCATAAGTATGTGTGTGTGTGTGTGTGTGTGTGCGTGTTTGTATGTGTTAGGGGTACACCCAATGGTACTCAGGGATTCTCCTGACAACGTTTAGGAGACTATATGCATTATTGAAAGTCAAATTAAATTACTGTATGCAAGGTCCAGGCTCCGAATATGCTGATTCTCTCCCCAGTCCACTAATTTTACCTAAAAAATTTATTTTTCTTCTTTTTGGGGGGGGACTTATTTACTATCTCTCTCCCTTTCCATATATATGTATATATTTTACATATGCTTATATATATGATATATACACAGAATATAGTTTTTCTACAAAATAATTTAAAAGTTTTTTTATTATTTTAAAGTTGTATTTTATTATCAATATCACACATATCTTGATGGTATGTTATTATTTCCAAGATTTTAATGATCAGATTTACTTTATATAATTTTCCAATTCACATTAATTTTCCTAGTTTAAGGTAAGTTCACTTGATCACTTGATCACTTGACTATCCGTTATTCATCGATTTGCTTGAGCGGGTGCCAGTAACATTTCCGTTGGACCCTATCATGTGCCAATGTAGCCCAATGGCATCTGGCTTGATTCAGGAATATGAATAGCCTCAAACCGTTCATTCAGGGTCTTAACAAGGAAGTCTGACCATCTTGTAGGTGGGGGCCACGTGACCTTTTGACATCCCGTGGGATACAGTCGGTAACAGCTCTAGTCCAGCGGTCATCTAGTACTTAAGCCACATAAGATTTTTGATCTTTTTATTGGGGATTAAGTGCTTCAGGACTTACTCCTGGTTGTGCTGGGGGAATTTTTGGGTGCCTGGGATAGAACCCCAGTAGGTCACATACAAGGTAAGCACACTGTCTATATTCTATTTCTCTAGCTCTTTTGTTTATTTGTTCTTTTATCCATATTTTTCTTTTATGCTTATCTGTTGTTTTCCCTGAAAAATAACTGTTCTATCATCTATTGGTCTCGTTTTCTTTACTTGCTTCTCTATGATCCATTTTCTGAGCCTACCTCTTTTAAAGTTGTCTTTTCAGTCCCCTTCTTCCTTTCTCCTTCTCTTGTGTTTTTTTAATAATTGTTTTCAGTGCTTACTTCTGGCTCTTTGCTCAGGAATTGCTTATGGCAAGGTTTAGGGAACCAAATGGAGTATCAAAAATCAAACCAAAGTTGAGCTGAATGCAAGGCAAGCCCTCAACCCTTTGCACATCTATCCAGACAAGTTACTTTCTCTTAAACTGTTTTCCTTTCTTTCAGCTTTAGCATTTCTTCTCAGATATTACTAAATCTCAGAGAAATAGAGTTTTAATCATTATTGAGTTTAATTTTTGTTGTCCTGTTAAAGCCAGAGACTTCAGTAGTATAATCAGCAGTCTTATTTAAGCCACCCTTGTAGTTTTTTGGTTTAAAAAACCTATCAATGAAAAAAGAATCTACTCATATTGTTTTTTTCCTGTGTTATTTACAGGAGACTTGGAAAGAGGGGGCTGGATGGAGGATGATGTCTAGAAGGAGTGTAGATAAAATATAAGGAAGAAGAAGAATTCTCTTACCCTATGATTAAATTTTACTTTTCAGTAGCTGTGCGTTGTCACTCAATTATTGATAAGAAGCACATTTTTTAAAAAATAAAACCAGTCAATTATTTATTTTTATCTAGAAAGTTAAGGTAAAAAAAATGACAAGAAAGAAAGGAAGCATTTTCTCATTATTTCACAGATTTTTCTGTATTAAAAAGTTAGCCCAAACTAATTTTGAATTATTGTGAAAATGAATCATGTTATTCAGTTTTTTCATTAAAAGTATTTATTGTATGTTTCTATGGAGTCAGAATCAGATATTTACCAACACTATACTTAATAATGCGGAAATCTTAAACTGTTGTTACAAGAGCTGCATTTTTAAGTTGGTTCTTGTACTATCTTAGCAATGAGTCATATTCAGAAATCAGTGAGTCAGATGAATATCCATAGGCCTTTGGCTGTTTAAGATACTATTCTAAACGTTCAGCCTTTATGGAAAACAATATGGACATTTCTCCAAAAACTAGATATTTAGCTCCTATTTGACCCAGATATACCACTCCCTTAGTATATAACCTGGAGACCTAAAAACACACAACAAAAACACCATCTACACTCCTATATTTATTAAAGCACTAGTCACAATATTCAGAATTTGGAAACAAACTGAGTTCCTGACAATAGAAGAGAGGATAAAGAAACTATCTACACAATGGAATATTACTCAGTTGTCAGGAAAAATGAAGTAATAAAATTTGCCTACAAATGGGGGGACTTGGAGAGTATTATGTTCAGTAAAATTAGCCAGAAGGAAAAGGTCAGATATAAAATGACCGCATTCTTTTTGTGGGACATAAATATATATCAGTATTCTACTAGTTGGTGGAAATGGTAATGTCAGACTAGAACTGAGCATTGAATGTAAGCAAAGAGATACACATAATAACTCCTAAATGTATGCATGGGAAACAACAATGTGTAAGAGAGAGAGAGGGAGAGAGAGAGAGAAACAGAGAGACAGGGAGAGAGACAGAGAGACAGAGAGAGACAGAGTGAGACAGAGAGAGACAGAAATAGAGAACAAGTGCTTGCTGTAGAAGCAGGCTGGGCGAGGGCGGAGGGAATCTGGGACATTGGTAGTGGAAAATGTGCACTGGTCGAGCAATGAGTGCTGCAACATTATATGACTGAAACCCAGTATGAACAGCTCTGTAAATGTCTAACTCATTCTGCTATAATAAATTTTAAAAATAAATAAATAAATAAATAAATAAATACATAAATAAATTTTTCTGTACTAGAGTAAAAAGAAGATGCTGTTCTACAGACTCCAAAGGGTACAGGAGATTTAATGATCTAAAGGAACTTTTGGTACTTTGGTGTTGGGCTGGAAATGGTATCATACACTAGCAGAAGTCTAAACTGTACTCAATCTTTTAGGCAACGTTATCTCAGGGAAAAATAAAGTTGACGTACCTCCAAAAAAATGTAACTTGGAATTAATTTAAAAATCACACAACCCAAATTTTCATTCTATTCTGTATAATCTTTTCAATAAAATTAACATTTTTCATAAAATTCCATATTGAGGGATAAAAAATAAAACCTAGAATTCTGAGGTTATTAGTGTTCTTATTGACAGAAGAAAAGTTAATAAATTTCATTACAACAGTTGTCTTTTTTCAAGTTTAATTACAACAGCAGTCTTTTTCAATCCCTGCCCAGATATGCTGATCCAGAGACTCACACACATGTGGTAGAGCTGCTACCTGCTCTCCCTGTGCCCAGCTGATCACGAGGTGCCCGGGAGGGATGGAGGGTTCTAGCCCTGGCCCGCCACTCCAGCATAGCCTCTCAAGAAGCCAGAGCAACCTCCACATCATGAAGGCCGCCATTTTCACATCCGGTCTCCTCTCTCCTCAGAGCTCCACCCAGCAGAAGAGCTGATTACAGCCCAGCTTGCTTGGCTGCTTTGCAGCCACGCCGTTCATCAATAAATGCTCGAGCTTGCGGTGACTACAAGGGTATCCCCCCACACGGCAGAGCCTGGCAAGTTACCTGTGTTGTATTTGACATACTAAATACCAGTAACAATTATAGACCTCAATTCCATGACTTGATGGAATGGCTTGATGCTCTTTGTGTTCCTGAAGTGGGGAGATGCCCTTGGGTTATCTTGCATGTGACAGGATGTATTGAAATGTTACTGGTACCTGCTCAAGCAAATCGATGATCTATGGGAAGACAAGTGATACAAGTGATACAACAGTTGACTTGATAATCAATAGTGATTTTATTGCAAATTATTTATGAGAAAATTTAAATACTAAATCTATTTCATTGGTCTATAGTATTTTAAAATTTATGTGCAATATTTTTCTGATAACAAATTAGACAAATAGCAGTTTTATACATTAAATTTAAAAAAAATCTCAAAATACTATAACTGATCAAATTGACTGCATATTCAAATATGTTTTCCCCAACAATATTTACTAATATTGGTAATGTATTGTAATTTCAGTACATTTACAGATCACACAAGTAAAACATATTGTGATGATCTGGAAAATTTGCTTTCTAATTTATAAATGAGTTTCAGAAAATTAAACTTTTGAGAAACAATGTACCATACCAATGGATATTTTAAAACTTACTAAGTGTTGGATGTGGTCAACTTCCCAGAAGTTTTATTGGAAATAATGGGAAAGTTATTTCTTTGATTGCATTAGCTTCTCATTCCATCCTCTACCAACTGTAGCCACAAAAATACTCTGATAAAAACATGTCTCCACTTACCATATCACATGATTATTATTTTAAACTAAATGTTCATTCTAATAAAGAAAAAAGGTGACTATATGGTTGTTCTCAAAAAATCTAGCAATTAGGATACTACTTATACGAAATTCCCAGGGTAATGCCATGGTTATATTCAAGAACATAAAGATGTCATAAAATAAAATATCAATGATAAAACTAAAAGAAACATTTATTTTACTTGCATATGACAGAGATAAATGGGGCTGCTTGAGGAGTAATCTTTCTATTCTATTTTATAAAAAAGTCTTAACAATCTACTCTATGTTAAGAATATATATGCATCATAGTATCCATATTATTTTTTAATGAAGAACTTAAATTGAATATCTCTTTAGAGTTCTTAAGATAGATGAAAGCATATTACAAAAGTACAATCAGAGTTTCAACTGTAATGGGTTGAAGATACACCCTTGTAAAACTAAAGATTAAGCTTAATGGATATCTCACGCTAAAATTGATGCTATGCTATAATGTAGCAACTTAGAACAAAGATAAAAGTATTCATTTTTCATTCAAATAAAAAGACTTTCATTCCAAATAATTAGGAAGAAGAATTGAGTAATGGAAACAGTGGGAGTTCTAAAATCATAAGGCCCTAAATTCAATCTTGACTCAGATAGTACTTATCTGCATCTGTTACATTTACTTGATATATTTGAATGCTATTCCGCAATGTGAGAAGTGGAATGATGATACCCATGCCATGAATTTTCAGAGTAAATAAAATAATAAAGTCAAAACTAAAAGAAAAATATATAGTTCAAGGCTTTAGGGGGTTGAGAGGTCCCCAACAGATGTTACAGTTCTGCGGGTTTCCCTGGTATTTTTGGGGTATTTTTTGGGGCTGATAACCTTCCCATAAACCAATAGATGAAGGAACAGAGCTTCAGGCTTGGTGGCAAAGAGTGGCAGTTTAATTCAAGTAATGGTAGCTTGTTTAGAGAAATCATGAAGGGTTTGGTAAGCAGTTACAGATAGGTGGAAACAATGAACAGGTGTTTGTCCTTCCTCCAGGGACAATATTTCTAGAAGATCAACCTAAGGGCAGAATTCCATCTAGTGGCTACAGCACTTTAGATTCCATCTAAAAAGATTGCATCAAGACCTGTAATAGATATAGGGGGCCTATTGCTTTCTCCTTTTCTTTTATCAGTAACCTATAAACCATCGTTTTAAATTTGCTTCTCAATAATATTTCTTATCACTTGATCACTTGAATCCCGTTATTCATTGATTTGCTCAAGCGGGCGCCAGTAACATTTCCATTGGACCCAATCACGTGCCAATGTAGCCCAAAGGCATCTGGTTTATTCAGGAATATGAAGAGCCTCAAACCATTCCTTCAGGGTCTTGACTAGGAAGAATGATCATCTTGTAGGTGGGTGGCCACGTGATCTTTTGACTTCCTGTGGGATCCATCGGTAACAGCTCTAGTCCAGCGGTCATCTCCAAATCGCATTACATGTCCAGCCATCTGATTGTCAATGCCTTGGCAAACGAGACAGCGTCCCTGATTCTGGAATAGCAACGGAGGTCGGAACTCTGGATTCCTCCTCTCACTTGAGTGAGGCGTGATATTCCAAGCATAGCTCTTTCGATTTCTCTCTGGGAGATCCGAATAACATTCTCATCCTGCTTTCGTAGGGCCCAGGTCTCTGAGGCATATGTTAATGCAGGGAGAACAATGGAGTCAAAGAGATGTGCCCGGAGCCGGAGGTTCTTCATCCTTTTAGCTATTTCTTCAATGCCTTTGAAGGCATTCCATGGTGCTCTCTTCCTCCTGTGCAGCTCAGGTTTTAGGTCTTCATCATGTTGACTTCTCGACCTAGGTACACATAACTGCTGCATTCAGAGATGTTTGTTCCATTGAGAGTGAATGGGGCCTCTGGAACTAGTTCATTTTTCATAAACATAGTTTTCTTCAGATTCAGCTGTAGACCTATCTTTCCACATTCTCGGTCAAAGTCAGCCAGCATTTGTGATGCTTGGCTAATGTTTGCTGTGATTAGAATGATGTCATCAGCGAAGCGGAGGTGGTGTAGTTGCCGAACATCTATCTTCACCCCCATTCCTTCCCATTCTAATTGTCGCATGATATTCTCAAGGGTGGCGCTGAAGAGTTTTTTGTGAAACGGTATCACCCTGTCGAACCCTCTTTTGAAATCAATGATCACTTATTTGTAGAATGGTGAGATCTTGGTGGAGAATCCATAATACACCTCACGAAGGATCTTGATGTATTGGGTTTGAACACCCTTTTTGGCTACGGCTTTGATGACTGCTTCAGTCTCCACAGAATCAAAGGCTTTCTTTAAATCAATGAACGTGAGACAGAGTGGCATCTTGTACTCCCTACAAATCTCAATGAGCTTGGTTACTATGTGGATATGGTCGATTGTGCTGAATCCTTTCCGAAGCCTGCTTTCTTGCATGGTTGTCCTTCATCTAGTGTTCTGCCAATCCTGTTTAGGATAACTCGTGTAAACAGATTGTAGATGATGGACAACAGGCAGATGTGTCTATAGTTGCCAATGTCGTGAATATTTCCCCTTCTTGAACAGTAGAACTGTCCTGCTGGTTTTCCATTGGGAGGGAAATATTTCTAGTCATTTTGTAAAAACACAGTAAGAGATACAGACTTTTATCTACATTCTGGATAGGCTTAACATGGTCCTCTGGACTCATGTCAAAGGCCCCCCACCCCATCCCGGTATATCTCGCCATATATCCCAGACCAAGTTAGTTTTTTCTAACCCCAACAGCTTACTCAGCCACTCCTTTTATGGGTCATGTCTGAGTCTGTTCCATGACAAACTCTTAACTTATTACACTTTTTATATATCACTTAGTCTGTCCCATGTAGAGACCAGATAGCTTACTTATAGCTTGCCCTAGGTTGACCCAAGTCTCACAATGGAGCTCTTCATTTGGGTTTAAAGAACTAAGGTCAATCTGAGGGCAACTGAGGTCTTGGTCAGATAAATATGATGGATTCCCAGGAGTATATATTTCAGAGCCGATTAATTTCTGTTACAAACATATCCTCCCCCTCAACGTGTTGCAGGTGTGGCTGTGGTGCCCAGCTGCATCGGCAGGTAGCAAAAGGAGACAGGCTTGTCTACACCCAGGGCTCTGCCCCATGGGTCCTGGATGGTGGATGGTTGATGGTCTGACATAGAAAAAGACAGGGCCCCTTGGATGAACCCAGAGCCATGGCAGAGCCTGGCGAGCTATCCATGGTGTACTTAATATGCCCAACACACTAACAATAATGGACCTCATTAGCAGCGAATGGAGATGTTACTGGCACCAGCACTAGCAAATCGAAGAACAATGGGAAGAAAAGTGACAAGTTACAAAAAGCATAGCATTAACTGTCTTTTCAAGTGTGTACAAAAAAGAACACTGCTCTAACATAAACATATGAAAAGGGCATAAAGGAAAGAGAAAAGCAACATTTCACTTGCAATATAAAACTAACTGTTATCATTACAGCGGAAATACCATCTGCACTTTTATTTTCATAGCAGCACTATTCACAATAGCCAGATCCTGGAAACAACCAATATGACCGAGATCTGATGATTGGATAAAAGAAATTTTGGTACATCTACACAATGGAATACTATGCAGCTGTTAGGAAAAATGAAGTTATGAAATTTGCCTATAAATGGATGGACATGGAAAGAATCATGTTGAGTGAAATTAGTCAGAAGGAAAGAGAGAAATATATAATGAATGCATTTATTTGCATGACATATATATATACACATATTATGACACCAAAATCCAGTGTCAGGCAAAATGTGGATCAGAAGATCTTACCAAAAGTGGAAATTACCACAAACATGTGGGAGTCAGAGGTTAGGTAAGACAGAGAAGGGAACATGTGTGAATAAATGTTGAAAGGGCTAATACCAACCTAGAACTGAGCATTAAATACAGGCAAAAAATGCACATGATGGCCTCTAAGTGTATGTAGTGTAACCCACAATGTGTAAGAGAAGGAAAAGAGAGAGGGAGAGAGAAAAGAACTAAAGAACCTGCCATTTAGGCAGGCTATAGGAGGTGGGAGGGAATTGGGGACATTGTGGTGGGAAAATGGGCACTGGTGGAGGGATGGGTGCTTTGAGCACTGTATGACAGAGACCAAATTATGAACAACCTTGTAATTGTATATCTCACATGGTATAATAAAAATAAAAAAAAAGAAACTGTTATCAGAAGCCTTGGCTTTGTTCATTGCTGTTTCTATTAGAACAGAATGTGACTAAAATGTCAGGGGAAAGAAGGACACAAGGAGAGGTTAAAGTTAAACACAGAGGATTCAGTGTGCCCTGGTGGGATAGGAGTGTGCCTCCATGAGCACTGGAATGGGAGCAATTCAATTAACTTATGCTCCTGTGGGACAACCCGATGTTAAACCTGAAATTCCTAGGACTGTTATCCAACACATGACCCTTTTACATTCACTTAAAATGTCTTCAATAAACAAATAATTTATTTAGACATTATTCGTCAAAATTTTTAAAAAATGACAAAATAAGGTCTGTTTGTTGTGTGTATTTGTTTATTACAAATAATGATTTATTATGTATTATTGTTTTCAGTGGTACTTTATTTGCATCAGTGGGGAGTAGGTTCCCATATAACTTTTGTGAAGTGGAGAGGAGACAGACAGCAGACTTAGTGAGAAATCTGTAGCTCCCTCTCTTCCTGCCTGGGTCACCTAGGGAAGAGCCTGGGAAATTCAGGATAATGAAAGTTTCTGACAAATTCCTTCATTGAATGGATGCTTATGTTCCTCCAGTCCCACAAGGTAGCTGTCAAGCTTCATTTAAAACCCAGTTGCTCTTCATGGTGTGGAAGACTATCCTTGGCACCCAATTTCTTAGGGGAATCATGGATTTAGGCTGCTGAGAAAAATCACCTTTTGCAGGAAAAAGGAAAACAGACCAAAATCTTACCAAGGCTTTCAGGGTCCTTTAGATTTCCCTCACTGAAAAAAAATTAGGAAGAGGCAGTGAAGTAGAACAAGATAACTGGGGAATAGAAAGAAGAGAGGTAGTTAATGAAATGTTCTTAAGTGATAGCAGCGGTTTCTCAAGTTCAAAGAGTCAGTTAACACTGTCAGCTATTTCCCCAGGGGAAATGGACATCTGAAGGTGTAAATCTAAAGGTAGAGATGTGGTCCAGCTGTGAGTGATTGGCATGTATATGTTCCCAGATTTCCTCCTCCCACACCCCCTGTCTGCTTCAATGGTAGGCCCTTTTCATCATTGTTGTCATCATCATCCTCCTCCTCCTCCCTCCTCATCATCATCATCACCCTCCTCCTCCTCCTCCTCCTCCTTCTTCTTCTTCCTCCTCCTCCTCCTCCTCCTCCTCCTCCTTCTTCTTCTTCTTCTTCTCCTCCTCCTCCCTCCTCCTCCTCTTCTTCTTGTTCTTCTTGTTCTTGTTCTTCTTGTTCTTGTTCTTGTTCTTCTTATTCTTGTTCTTGTTCTTGTTCTTATTCTTCTTCTTCTTGTTCTTGTTCTTGTTCTTCTTCTTCTTGTTCTTCTTCTTTTCTTGTCTTCATTTCTTTCTCTTTCTCCCTTCTTTTACATATTGTGGCTTGCATTACATACATGTTCAATGTTCAATGATCAATTCTAGTCTGGCATTACCATTTCCAACAATTATTAGCACATTGATACCTTCTCTATCTTACCTAACCTTTGACCCCACACACTTGTGGTAGATTCCAACCATTGACAAGTGCTCCTGGTCCATGTTTTTCCAGGCATTGGATATTAGTCTCATACTATTTTTATATTCTCAGATAAATGCAGTCATTCTATATCTGTTCTTTTCTTTCTAATTTCACTCATCATGATACTCTCCATGTCCATCCATTAATAGGAAATTTTCATAACTTCATTTTTTTCTAATAGTTGCATAGTATTCCATTGTGTAGATGTACCATGATTTATTTATTCAGTCATTGATACTGGGCACTCATTGGGTATAGTGCACTGATGAGTGCAGATGGTGCTTTTTTGCTGTCTGTTTTTGGGCCCCTAGGGTATATTACCAATAATATTATTGCTGGGTCAAATGGGAAGTAAATTTCTAGTTTTTGAAGGAATGTTCATATTGTTTTCCAAAATTGCTGAACTAGTAGGCATTTCCACCAACTATGGATGAGAGTCCCTTTATCCCCACATTCATGCCAGCACTTCTTGTTCTTGCTCTTTCGAATGTGTGCCAGTCTCTGTGGTGTGAGATATCTCATTGTTGTTTTGATTTGCATCTCATTGATGTTAGTGATAAAGAGCATTTTCTACATATGTCTCTTCAAATATCTTCTTTATGGAAGTTTACATTCATTTATCTCCCCATTTTTTGATGGAATTGACTGTTTTTTTCTTGCGAAGTTCTACTAGTGCCTTATATATCTAATATATCTATTAACTCTTTTCAGGTGGGCAACTTCTGAATAGGCCTGGAATTCATACTTGATGGTTTTCTACAGATGCTGAAAGGTGTATTTTATGTCAAAGTTCTCCATGCCTTCAGGCTGGTTTCAATTTTAGACGGTTTTCTAATATACATTACCAGGGCCTCAATATCCTTCTCTTTACAACAGCACAAAGTACAGTAATCCTTATTAAAACAGACATATGCAACAGGTAAGACAAAAGCTCATGAAAGGATGGACCAAGGACCAGATCCTGGGAGGTGTTGAAAGAAAGAAAAAGAAAGAAGGAAAAAAAGAAGGAAAGAAAGAAGGAAGGAAGGAAAGAAAGAAAGAAAGAAAGAAAGAAAGAAAGAAAGAAAGAAAGAAAGAAAGAAAGAAAGAAAGAAAGAAAGAAAGAAAGAAAGAAAGAAAGAAAGAAAGAAAGAAAGAAAGAAAGAAAGAAAGAAAGAAAGAAAGAAAGAAAGAAAGAAAGAAAGAAAGAAGGAAAGAAAGAAAAGAAAGAAAAAAGACAGGGAAGGAAAAGAAAGAAAGAAAGAAAGAAAGAAAGAAAGAAAGAAAGAAAGAAAGAAAGAAAGAAAGAAAGAAAGAAAGAAAGAAAGAAAGAAAGAAAGAAAGAAAGAAAGAAAGAAAGAAAGAAAGAAAGAAAGAAAGAAAGAAAGAAAGAAAGAAAGAAAGAAAGAAAGAAAAGAAAGAAAGAAAGAAAGAAAGAAAGAAAAACAGGGAAGGAAGGAAGGAAGGAAATAAAGAAGGAAGAAAAAAACAGACCTTGGAGCAAGAGGCCTCTGTGCAAAATGTATAATCAGTGAGTGGAGTGTGTATAATCCATGAATGAATATTTGGGTATAGTGGGTTTAGATGAGTTTAATATGTTGTCATAATGTGTTGGAGTACACTGTTGTCCAGAGCCTCTGCATTTGCCTGGAGTTACCTCCTGCAGGCCACTATGTAGATTAAAGGTGGAAAACAGTTAGAATCTGTGACTTTATGTGGCATTATATCTTACCATATATTCTGTTAGCTGGTATAACTATTTTCTCTCATGCTACCACAATCATTGTAGGACTAGATAGATCTTACCAGTATATTTACCTGGCTACTTTGGATCTCTAAGTAATTAGACCAGAGAGAAATGCTGTTTGCCTCCAAGCAAGCAGGCAAGCAAGCAAGCATGGCTCTCTAATAAGTCTAAAGGCTAATATACACAACTATGAGGTAAAGATGAGACTCTTGTGAAGGCTTGGAGTAATATACACCTGGCTATAGAATATCATTGGTACAGATGCATGCCTTTGTGTTCTGAGATACAGTTAATCTCAGATGCCCCTCCCCCCATATCAAGGACCTGCAGCCTGGTTGTGGCAATATTAACATTTATTTTTCTTTTGGGGTCATCCCGGCAATACTCAGGGGTTTCTCTGGTTCTCACCCAGGATTATTCCTGGCAGGGCTTTGGGGACCATGTGGGATGCTGGGGATCGAACCTGATAGGCCACATGGAAGACAAATGACCTACCTATTGGACTACTGATTGCTTTAGCTCCAATATTAACATTTCAGTTGGGCTAGGTGAGGTCCTGAGAGAAATTACCTGAGGGGAATGACCCTAACTGCTTTCCTCTGTTGATGTGGGCTGGTCACGTTGAAAAGTTATAAAGCTGTAGCCTTTTTGCCTTTTCCTTTTTTGCCTTTTGCCTTTCTGCCTCCTTTCTCCTTTCTCTTCCCTGTTGGGCCTTAGCAAGTGGTAGTGGCCATCTTGGCCTAGCATTCTAAACCTACATGTGACTGGGGCCCAGCTAGGAACCTAAAGTCTAGGGCTTTCCTGTTACTGGATTGTGTGCCAGAACTTGTGAGAGTAAAAGCCTTTGAAACTTTGCTGGTGTCTCAGCGTCTTTCTCCATCCTCAGGCTGCTGATCTCCTGGGGCAAAAAGGGATCCCTGACCTGCTCCCAGAGTTATTTTTGGGTGCCAAGCATACTCCAACAATAACATAATTTAAAAACATTAAGCATCTTGCCATACACTCACCATTTAAGAAAGAATACATGTCAGAGTGATTGGGCCCATGGCATGTGTTATACCTGGTAAGTCATTTAATTTTCTGGGTTCACATTGAAACAACTACCTCCAAGAATCATTGAGAGAGTTACATTAGTTAATATATATTACTGTGTTAAAACACGGCAAGCAGTAAAGTACTATTATTTTCTCCACCCCCGTATTATTTTCTTAAAAACAAATGTGGAATACAGTAGACTCACTATCCTGTTCAAAATCAACCTTTATGTAACAAAAATACACTTCCAATTAAAAGTATTTTATTTCACATTTTGAACTGTTTTATTTATGTGGATGTTATGGAAGCATTTTCCTATTCTAGAAATATATCTTTCTTATTTTAGTTTTAGGCTTTTTTTGGATAGAGTTAGTTTTGTTTCTTTCCAAACTTTAGAAATTGTACTTAAGAGCTTTGATATCTTGAACATCAGTGAGCTATACAAATAAACACTTTGAAGACTGATGAATCATAAAATTCAAAGAGGAATATTAAAATTCAAGAAGAAATCATTTTGATGTTTTATTTTTGAAAACTTTTGACAGTTGGGTTAAGATTTTATCTGCTTTAAGCATGACTGGAATTTGGCATTCAAATAAAATCAGATTTTATTGCCTATTCTAATGTCTTAGACTATGAATTTGCTGCTTTATTTCTCATGAATTTTCCTATGCAATTCTATCAACACAATAGTGAGGTAGGTTACCATGGAATATATGGTAACTAATATTTATATAGGTTAACTTAAAATAACCAAAGTTAATTTTTTAACAAAGTGGTTATTCACACCGCAGGCCCCCCCTCAAATCGCCAATGGCGGGTCCCAAATTATTTTAAAGGTAGAAATAGCATCTTAAATCTCAAGCTACTTCCTGTTCTTTGCAATGCACATAGGTTTTAACTCATCTCCAGACATATGTTGAAATCCTAAACCCTTAAACTTATAACAAAAGTGGTGTGGGCTTTTAGGATATTTTTAAACCATGGGCTGAATTCATCATTAATGGGTTAATTATCTTATACAGGAGGTTCAAAGGTGTTGTCAAAGTTCCTTTCAACACTTAAAGATATGACAAAAAGGTCAGACAATGGGTAAATTTTTTTTTTTTTGCTTTTTGGGTCACACCCGACGATGCTCAGGGGTTACCTGGGCTCTTTGCTCAGGAATTACCCCTGGTGGTGCTTGGGGCACCATATGGGATGCCAGGAATCGAACCCAGGCTCAGACAGGCCGGCCGCTTGCAAAGCAAACGCCCTACCCACTCGGGCTATCACTCCAGCCCTGGGAAAATATTCTTAATCTGACTATGCTGACTCACTGAAAGTGGACTTAAGAAAAGTGATAAAAAATATATATACATGTATACACAATATACATATATAAAATATGTACATATGCACATTTGAATCACCTTTATTGCATCCAATTACAAAAAAATATTACATTTTGTATCTATTCCATGTATTTATTTGATTTGTAATTGGCAAACATAAAGGCATTAAAATTATAGAAAAAATTCATTGTAATGTATGATAGGGAGTTATTTGAAATATTGTTGAAAAGATCTTGGAACTCCAAATTATTCAGATCTTTGCTCAGTGAGAAATAAAGATATTATCCAATATTAAATTACCATTTCTGAGATCGGTGGCAGTAAATATTGGACGATGATGTCCAGGGCTTCTTAAGTTTCTCTGGGCGCCAATAAACCATTATTATTAATTTATATTCAGTAAATACATTTACATAAAATTAGTCAATGCTACATTAGTATATCAATTGCTTAATGTATTCATATCACTTGATCATTTAATCACTTGATCACTTGAATCCCGTTATTCATCGATTTGCTCAAGCAGGCGCCAGTAACATTCCCATTGGACCCTATCACGTGCCAATGTAGCCCAATGGCATCTGGTTGATTCAGGAATATGAAGAGCCTCAAACCTTTCCTTCAGGGTCTTGAAAGAAGTCTGACCATCTAGTAGGTGGATGGCCACGTGGTATTTTGACATCCCGTGGGATCCAGTCGGTAATGGCTCTAGTCCAGGGGTCATCTTCAAATCGAATAACATGTCCAGCCCATCTGATTTTCAATGCCTTGGCAAACGAGACAGCGTCCCTGATTCTGGAATAGCGACGGAGGTCGGAACTCCGGATTCCTTCACTCACTTGAGTGAGGTATGATATTCCAAGCATAGCTCTTTCGATTCCTCTCTGGGAGACCTGAACAGCATTCTCATCCTGCTTCGTAGGGCCCAGGTCTCTGAGGCATATGTTAATGCAGGGAGAACAATGGAGTCAAAGAGATGTGCCCGGAGCCAGAGGTTCTTTGTCCTTTTAGCTATTTCTTCGATGTCCTTGAAGGCATTCCATGCTGCTCTCTCTTCCTCCTGCGCAGCTCAGGTTTTAGGTCGCTCATCATATTGACTTCTCGACCTAGGTACACATAACTGCTGCATTCAGAGATGTTTGTTCCATTGAGAGTGAATGGGGCCTCTGGAACTAGTTCATTTTTCATAAACATAGTTTTCTTCAGATTCAGCTGTAGACCTATCTTTCCACATTCTCGGTCGAAGTCAGCCAGCATTTGTGCGACTTGGCTAATGTTTTCTGTTATTAGAACGATGTCATCAGCGAAGCGGAGGTGGTATAGTTGCCGACCATCTATCTTCACTCCCATTCCTTCCCATTCTAATTGTCGCATGATGTTCTCTAGGGTGGCGCTGAAGAGTTTTGGTGAAATGGTATCACCCTGTCGAACCCCTATTTTGACATCAATGATCACTTCTTTGTAGAATGGTGAGATCCTGGTGGTGAATCCGTTATACAGCTCACGAAGGATCTTGATTTATTGGGTTTGAACACCCTGTTTGGCTAGGGGCTTCGATGACTGCTTCAGTCTCCACAGAATCAAAGGCTTTCTTTAAATCAATGAACGTGAGACAGAGCGGCATCTTGTACTCCCTACAAATCTCAATGAGCTTGGTTACTGTGTGGATATGGTCGATTGTGCTGAATCCTTTCCGAAGCCTGCTTGCTCGCATGGTTGTCCTTCATCTAGTGTTCTGCCAATCCTGTTCAGGATGACTCGTGTAAACAGCTTGTAGATGACGGACAACAGGCAGATGGGGCGATAGTTGCCGATGTCGTGAATGTCTCCCTTCTTGAACAGTAGAACTGTCCTGCTGGTTTTCCATTGGGAGGGCACCTTGCATTCGGACAGGTAGCGTGTGAAGAGCCGAGCTAGTGTATTGATGAGTACCGACGGCAGATTCTTCAGGTGTTCGGGTCTGACTTTGTCTGGGCCTGGTGCTGTTCCCCTTCTTTACCGACGAGATGGCATGTCGGATTTCAGAAGGGAGAACGTTGGGAATGACATATCCATCCTGTGGAATTTGGTATGTGGGCAGGTGGATGTGGCTATCAAAGAGATCTGAGTAGAAGTCATGGATAATCTTCTCCATTGCCTTTCTGGAAGATGTGATAGATCCATCAGGGCGTCAGAGGGCAGTCATCTTGGTCTTATAGTTGGCTAAGGACAGGCGGGCGGTGCAAATGCTTTTCCCGGCTTCTGCTGCATCTTCCAGTATTTCTGCTCTTCTGTCTTTGAGGTCTTCTTTATCACTTCTCTGCACCATTTAGCAAGCTTGGACGTTAGCATTTGGTCTCCTGAGGCTTGCGCCTTGCCACATTGGTGAATCAGCTCGAGAGTTTCTGAAGACAGGCATCCTTTGTGTCTTTCTCTCTCTCGGCATTCTTCGCACAATCATGGAGGTGCTGAACCAGTTGGCTGTATTCTTTCATCTATGTCATCACTTTTGGTGTCTTCCCATGTTGCTGCAATGGTGCCAAAGAGTTCCCAGTTGGTGGTCATTCTGGGAGTTCTCTTCTTAAACTTTGCAGCCTTTTCTCCCCATTGCGGGAAGTAGAGTTTTGCATGAAGGAGACGGTGGTCCCATCCTGTTTGGAATTTGGGGACGACAGCAACATCGGTCAGACAAAACTGTCGATTGAAGATGATGTGGTCAATTTCATTGTGGAACTATCCACCAGGAGATTCCCATGTCTAACGTTATGCTTCAGCCTTCTGGAACTGTGAGTTCCCATGAATGGTCTTGGTGGACATGATGAACTCAGATAGTCTCTCACCCTGTTCGCTCCATTCTAGGCCATGGGTCCCAATGTGGAGTTCTTTAGCCGATCTTCTCGGTCCTATCTTGGCATTAAAATCACTGACTATGATCTTGTAGAAAGTGTGATCTTTTTTTATAGAACTCCTCCAGTTCCATGTAGAATTTCTCAATTTCATCTCCTTTGTATGTGGATGTTGGTGCGTAGACAATGAAGATAGAAATTGCTGGCAGTGGGCCACATCTCTTCAAGTGTAATCGTCCTATCTGGTTTGTTAGGCATTCAAACGAATCAATGTTGACAGCCATGTTTGTGTTGACAAGGACACCAACGCCACCGACGCTTCTTTCGTCGCATGTTCCAAGGAACAGTTCTTCTCTGGTGTCAATTACAGCATGATGTGACTGACGCCTCCTGTTCTCAGTCAGACCAATGATGTCGTGCTTGATCTTTTGCGCTTGCACCATCAGATCCTCAATATATGCTTCTGATGCCAGCGTACGTGCATTGAAAGTACAAACAGTCATTTTAGTCCTTCATTTTCGCAGCCTAGGATGGCCGTGAAATTTTATCAGGCACTGCTTGTTCGCCCTTCTTACTTCTGCCGTATTATGGGCTCTTTCGGGGTTAGGAAAATAAACATTTTTGTTACTGGTTTTGGCATATCAAACATGCATCTGACAGCTTGCCAGGCTCTGCCATGCAGGAGCTATACTCTCATTACCTTGTGGGGCTCTCTCATAGGGGTGGGTAGAAAATTTCATGGTAATTAGGAGGAAAATTGCGCGGCCGGGCAGTGGCAGCACACAATGGGGAATAGCTGGTATTTGCTCTGCCGGGTGTATCTGCATCTGTGGCTCAAGCATTCCTTGGGCTTGAAATACTCTCCTCTGAATGGTGGGTCTCTGCAGGGTGGTCCTTGTAGTCTGGGTTTCTGACAAGCCGGGCTGGAGATTGGCTTAATCTTTTGGGTGGAGATCTTACCAGCTGCGGAGTGTGGATGGTGAAGATCGCTGCCAGCAAGGTGTGGGGGTTTCTCTGGTTCTTTCCGAGGCTCCATCGAGATGGTGTATCTGTGTATTTAATGTATTAATATATACTCTTTATTTTTTATTTTTTTTTATTTTTTGTTTTTTTTTATTTTTTTAAGTATTTTATTATACCACCGTGAGATATACAAATAAAAAGATATACAATTAAAAAGTTCATGTTTGGGTTTTGGTCATACAGTGTTTCAGCACCCGTCCCTCCACCAGTGCCCATCTCCCACCACCCACATCCCCGGTTCCCTCCCCCTTCCCCAGCCCTACTCCATGGCAGGTTCTTTATTTCTTTCCCTTTCTCTCTCTTTCTCTTTTCCTTCCCTTCCAGACTATGGATTACAGAACATACATTAAAAAGGTTGTCATGTGTATCTTTTGCCTCTATTTAATGCTCAGTTCTAGGTTGGCATTAGTACCCTCGACTCATTATTAGCACCCTGTTCCATTTTCTGTCTTACCTAAACTCTGACTCCCACACGTTTGTGATAATCTCCACCTTTGACAAGACCTCCTGATATATGTTTCACTTGACCTTGGATATTGGTATCATAATATGTACATATATATTTATGCCATGCAAATAAATGCAGTCATTCTGTATCTGTCTCTCTCCTTCTGGCTAATTTCGCTCAACATAATCTTCTCCATGTCCATCCATTTATAGGCAAATTTTATAACTTCATTTTTCCTAACAGCTGCATAGTATTCCATTGTGTAGATGTACCAAAGCTTCTTTATCCAGTCATCGATTTTCGGGCACTCTGGTTGCTTCCAGATTCTGGCTATTGTGAATAATGCTGCTATGAACATAAAAGTAGGGATGGTGTTTCCGCTGTATATTTTTGGTTTCCCAGAGTGTATTAATATATACTCTTTAAAGAGATTGTACTAAGAACGCTAAACATGTTAAGAGGGGATTTGAATTTCAAAATATAAATAAATGTATTACAGAAATCTTTATTTCAGAATGTAAGTATAGCTACAATTCTTTAGGAGACAGAGGAGAGGAAAAAGAAAAACAGAAAAATAGAAAGTAGTGTATATCTCTTTAGCCAACTTTTAAAAAATGTCTGGTAATGAATTATTTATCCACTGTTCAAAAAAAGTGTGTGAGTAAACACATATATGTGTAAATATGTGTATATATGTGTGTATATATATATATGTATATATATGTGTGTGTATATATATATATGTATATATATGTGTGTGTGCTATATATAAATGTGTGTATAGCTTCCAAACTTTTAAAGTAAAAATTTTTAGGATATTTATTTTTATCAAAGTAAAAATAAATACCTCAGCATACACAAATGTATAAAATATATAAAATTGTCATAGGAATATTAAACTATTTTGAAAAAATCAGATAATAAACACACTATTAATAAAAACTACTAATCAGAATAATCCACAATAACTCTTGCTTCAATATTCCTTTGAGCATTAGAATTGGAATGATTTCTGCAACTTGTTTTGCTTATCACAGTTCTTGCAGCCTCTTTCTTTCCCATTGCATCCACTGTCTGATTAGGGATGTGATTTTTTTTGCCTTCATAATCTTATCCCTGACTATAGAATATACTGGGGTTTACATTCTTATAGAACTCCAAATTTGGACTCTTTAGTTGGTGCTTCTCCATGTCTCATAAAACTCCCCTTACAACATTATAGCAAATAATTAAATGGAATAAAAACACACAGTGGCATTACATGCCCATAATTTTCTTAAAATTCTTTTGGTTCACATTAAATTATAAAAGCAACATATAGTTTTTATGGAAAATTGTTTCAGGAGAAAAAACAAATGTTCCATAGGCCAGTACTCTAACTTTACTTATTATGGAATAATTCAATAAGATAAACAAAAACCGTGGTATCTCTGTAACTATCAAGTACATGAGTAAAAATGTGTAATAGTAAAAATGCGTACATAGTCTACATATATACATTATTTTGTTGTATAGTCTTATATAGCATTTACATTTTTCTATTTTCCTTGGTTTAAATCACTTCCTATTTCATTAATGTCATTAATGTTGTTCTAACAGGCCATTTCCCCATGAAATCACCCACTAATTTATCCTTATATCTTGTCATTTGTCTTTCCATTGTTAATTTGACTTGCTCGAGCAGGCAGCAGTAATAACTCCATTCGTAGAGAATAAGATCCATTACTGTTACTGTTCTTGGTATATCAACTACACCATGGGTAGCTTGCCAGGCTCTGCCATGGCTCTGGGTTCACCCAGGGGCCCAGTCCTTTTCTATGTCAGAACATCAACCATCCAGGGCCCACGGATCAGTACCCTGGGTGTAGACAAGCCTGTCTCCTGTCTGCCACCTGCCAGTGCAGCCAGCACCACAAACACACCTGCAACACCTCAAGGGGTAGAATTCGTCTTATTTTCTAAAAGTATACACTATGCCTTGTTTGAATTTCAGAAGAATTCAAGCCAAACAGGAAGCTAAGCTGGCATTCACTTCCCATGAATATCTCTTGTTATAAGATGGATCTTTTGGCATATAATCTTTGAAAAATTTTGGCCTATAGTCTTTGAATACAAACAGGGTTTTTATTGTGCATATTAACATTCTATCTCACAAAACCAAGAAACCAATAATAAAACTTTGAGTAAGTGGAAATTGTTTAGAACTGGTGTTTCTATTAAAAATCTGAAAATATTTCCAATGACATGAAATTAATAGAATAACTTTATTTAAAGTTTTAACCAATTATGCTATTTCTTAAGGAGTGCCTAAATGCTTTGAAAAGTAATGCTTGGATGAAATGTAAGTCACTTACTATACATCTCTTAAATTTACTTTTATTTTTTTGCATTTTGACTTTCACCTGGTGATGCTCCACTATTTCTCCTGGCTCTCAGAACTTACTCCTTTGCGTGGTCAGCGGATCATACAGGATGCCAGCAGTTGAACCTGGGTAGGCTGCATGCAAGGCAAATGCCCTATATGCTATATTATCTCTCTGGCCCCTTGCATTTCTAATACATACAAAAATGGTAAAAGTTATTATGTAGAACTATGTGTTAAATTAAACAATACATAAGATATAAACTTTAATTTTCTTGATTTTTAAAACTTCAAGCATAAAATTTTCAATGGTTTTAGTACTTGGGAAACCTAAGCTCGCTTACTAAACACAGCTAAAAATATCAGTAATTGCTTATGAATTTATTCACAAAAACGTTTTGTCAGATAGTATGTATGTTAACATGCTTGCCTTGTTATCCCACCTCAGTTTTGTCTCCGACACTCCTTAAGGCTCATGGAACCCCAGTGAGGGATAATCCCTCCACATAGAGCTGAAGAATGCTCTGAGCACCGCTGGGTATGATAAAAATCCTTCCTTTGCATAAATATACACCTACTTTTTAAGAGTTGTGATATGCCAGATAGAGTAAACACAATGGACATATTCATATCTGTTACAGTGACAAAAATTTGAATAAGTAAGTTTAACTTCAAATAGTAGGACTATGAAGGTATACCTGAAATGGGAATGTAAATCATGTCATAATATTCTAGAGTCTAAAAAGATCAAAACAAATAAAAATATGAAGTCTGAGGTAAGAGAGAACTTTCTGCTCGATTAACATTTTAGCAAGACCATTGTCATGGTCACAGATTTAAAACAGGAAAGGGGTAAAATGATAGGAACATGGAGTCTGTCAGGAGTCCAAAGTTTGGCAGAATGCTATCTGACTATTACGAACAGTGTATGCTATGATTTCACACTTTAAAAAATGTTTCATATGGGGCCAAAATGATAGTAGAACAGGCAATGTGTTTGTCTCACACACCGTGGACCTCAACTCATTTCCTGGCACCAATATGGTCCCCCCAGCACCAACGGAGTCATCCCTGAGCACAAGCCAGGGGTAAGATTTGAGCACTGACAGGTGTGGTCCAAAAAAAAACAAAACCAAAATGAAATTATATATATATATATATATATGTATGTATATAGGCATATAATCTTTGAAAACTTTTGGCATATACTCTTGGACTACAAACAGGGTTTGTATTGTGCATATTAACATTCTATCTAACAAAACCAGGAAACCAATACTATATATATATATATATATATATATATATATATATATAAAGTTTAAAAAATATAGTTTAAGTTTAAAAAATATAGGAAGTTTAAAAAAACATATATATTTCCAACATATGCATATAATTGAGGCAAATCAAATATTTGACTCAGTAGTTTTACCATTTGGACAGGTTTTATAACTCCTGTGAATCAGCTAACATATTTATACTTATAATTCAATAATTGTCTAAATAAGTTAATCATGTATGAATCACTAAACATAGTCTGTAAAGTACACACTTAGTACATTTGTAACAATTTAACAGGTATTAATTTATTTTCTTCCTTATTCTGAAATATTTATTTTCAGATTTTGGATATAATGAGAAATTAATCTATGTGTACACAGTAAGAATCACTGGTGAGGTTTTGATGAACAGTAGTTATTATTAGATAAGTTGGTTTTAATGTCATGCTTAGTGATCCAAAAAATTTTCTAAGTGACAGAGGCTCTTGGAAGAAGATGTGGCTACACCACAGAAATAAAGGGGAAAGATTTGTATATGCTGGGAATCTGTTAATTCTAGGCACAGATAATTTTCCTTTGGCTACAGGCCTGCATTTTCTGCCTATTTCTTTTATTCTCTGAAGAGTCGAAAAATAATTTTCCCAGGAAAATTTTATGTTCCCAGAGCTATTTATCAAGAAGATTTTAAGTAGATAAACTTGAATATAATTTAAGTAGGCACTCTGTGACTTTTATTTATCATTGAACAAAATCACTAATTCCCATGATGCTATTACAAAGCTGTAAATTTTATGCAAATTGATGTATCATGATATTTAATATATGCTTATTTGAAAAAAATTGACTGCTTTTAAAAATGTATGATGGCAATTGAACCAGCAGTGTGCTCTGATTCTTTTTTTTAATGTGATCCTGTATCTGTGAGCTTTATTCTAGTTAAAATGAAACCTAGGTACCAGTGATGTGGCTCAAAGAGTAGAACTGAGTTTCATCCTTCCACCCATCCACACACTATTGTGGCTGATACAATAAATAAAATCAATGGAAACAATGCAAGAAATCTCAACAATATTTTAGATAAGAATATATAAATAGTATAATTTTGACAGAATCCATATGTAGCAGTGAATCTGTCTTACTTGGGTTGTATCTATTCATTCTTGTATGGATTTTAGTGATCAGTTCATAATGAAAAAAAAGTCCCTGGAACTGTATTTTCCCATATTCCCCTTTGCTGTTACTTCGTAATTAACTCACTGAGACTTACACTAACCTTCACAGCTATCTCTTAGCCATTTCACCTCTCCTCTAATTTGCACATGCCAGGTTATAACTGATGAAGCCAGATCTCTGCTCAAACTTTGAGGATTGATTTTGGTTACAATATACCTAACTGCATTTGTTTGATAGGTGTTCAAAAGTTTGAGATGTGACTTTAGTGTTCCTGTCAACTGTTATTTTCCACTCATTTATTTATAAGACCATGTTTGATTAAATAGTGTTAGTGTATTCTGTTCTTTCTGAAGTCTACTGCTATTTGCAATTCCCTCTGGGCATACGGATATTGTTGAATCTAATCATTGCAGATTAATTGACTATTTTCTAACTGATGTCTATTATTTCTGAAATAAAATTTTATAGGCTGGAGCAATACTATAGCAGGCAGGAGTTTTTGTCTTGCAAACAACTGATCTGGATTTGACTCCTGGAACCAATGTGGTCCCTTGAGTCTTCCAGGAGTGATTCTGTGTGCAAAGCCTGGGGTAAACCCTCAGCACTGATGGGTGTAGCCCAAAAGAAATTAATAGTAAAAAGTAAATAAAACATTAAAAAATCTTTGCTTTGTTTCTCTCCTTCCATGTGAAGGCTAATCTTTGCTAAAAGGAGAGGAATGTATCCCTAATAATGAATAAACTCTTTAAGTGGGTCTCTATGCAAATACAAACTACCAAACTGTTTTGGTGTATAGGTGTGTCTCTTCTTGGTCAAATTTGAGAATAAAGGCGTCGATAATGATAATGAGGTTGAGAAATACTTAGAATAAGAGAACCTACTTCATGACTGTCAGCTTGTAATAGAGAAGGTCCTTATTGAAAGAAGAAAAATTTCCACCACAGTTAATCAAGTGGAAGGAAAAATGGTAAATAGTGTTCTCTCATCTTTACAGGTGTGTGGCATATGCATTCTTGCAACAATCACTGTGATGCTCAGACTTATGACCCTTTAATGTTTGCATTTTAATATAGATATTGTAGTACACTGGCTGCCCAAAGCTCTGCATCTTGCCTGTAGTTACCTCCTGCAGGCCACTTTGTAGATAGGGGCAGAAAACAGTTTTGATCTGTGACTCTATTTGGCAGAATATCTTACCATGTACGCTATGTTAGCTGGTATAAATATTTTCTCTCATGCTACACAATCATCATAGGGACTAGACAGATCTTACCAGTATTTTTATCTGGCTTCATTGGATCTCTAAGCATAATCCGGTTATAATTAGACCAGAGAGAAATGCATTTTGCCTCCAAGCAAGCAAGCATAGCTCTCTAATACGCTTAGTGCTAATATACAAACCAACTATGAAATAAAGACAAGAATCTTGTGAAGACTTGGAGAAATATATACCTTGACTGTAGAATATCCTTGGGATCACCGACACCCACCCAGCAGCAGTTTTTTCTTCAATCCGGCCCAGGGCTGGTCCAGAGACTCTCACACATGGGGCAGAGCTGTTCCTCTCTCCTTGTGCATAGCTGTTCATGAGGCAGTCGGGAGACATGGTTCTAGCCCTGGTCCCCACCTCGGCAGAGCCTCACAAAAGCCAGGCCACCCCCTTCCTCACTCCACGGCGCCGCCATTTTCCACTTTGGACTTCCGCCTCCTCAGAACTCCATGCAGACCAGCCCATCACAGCCCGGCTCGCGGCCGCTTGCAGCCGCCAAGAGTTCATCAATAAATGCTTTATTTGGAGGTGTTTAAAAGAGTTTGCTCCCGCCGGCAAGCCTGGCAAGCTTCTCGTGTTGTATTTGATATGCCAAATTCCAGTAATACTATATTAGGGTCATTCTCATGACCTACTATAATGGTTTGAGGCTCTTTAGTTCCTGTAGCAAGCCGATGCCCCTGGCTCTACTGGCATGAGACAGGACATATGGAGATATTACTGGTGCCTGCTCTAGCAAATAGATGATCAACGGGAAGATCGTGACCGTGATCGTGAGAATATCCTTTGCATGACTTTGTATTCTGAGAAACAGGTTCATCTCCGATGCCCTTTTCCCCATCTGCATAGGGCTGCTGGAAAACCAAAGGCCTGTAGCCTTGGCTTAGGTACATTAACATTTCATTGGGACTAGGTGAGGTCCTGGGAGAAGTTACCTGAGAGGGAGGGTCCCTAACTGCTTTTTGATTTGGTCTGGTCAGGTGCTGAAAAGTTATAAGATGCTTTAGCTTGCTCTCTTCTGCCTTTTCTCTTCCCTTTCTCCCTCTGCCTCTGCCTCTCCTGCTCTCCTTTTCTTCCCTATTGGCCTTAGCATGTGGTAGCGGCCATCTTAGCCCTAGTATTCTAAACCTATACCTGCTTAAGTTCAGCAAGGAACCCAAACTCTGTTTTTTCCCATTATTGAACTGTATACCAGAACAAGTGCGACTAAGTCTTTGAAACTTTGTGGAATTTATGAGTCTTTCTCTGTCTGATGGTTGCGCATCCTTGGGACAGTAGGGGATCCCTGACCTGACTTTTGCTCCCAGATTTTGTTGGAAACCCAGTATTCTCCAACATATGTAACCTAAAATGTTAGGCAACTCATTTTTATGTCTGTTAGAAAGTCCTCTAGTTGTGCTGCAGTGACTGTATTGGTCTTTCCTTGTCTGTCGACAGTCAACCCAGGTTCTAGACCCAGTACTGTACGGTTCCTGAGCCAATGAGAGTATTTTCTGAGAGCAGATCCGGGAATACATCCAGAGTACATCAGAGTATAGCCTCTGAAAACAACACAGAAGAATATTGTCTAATTCCACTGTTACACTCAGAGTCATATTTACTGCAAAGCTATGAAATAAAGACTTGGGGATTGTCATTTCACTTGAGACATATTCTAGGTGGCTTTATTAATATATAAATTAACTAATGTAAATTAACATTATGTGATTCTAATTTTATTGAGACTTCTTCTAATTGATTTACCTAATATAGCCTTAATAGTGTCATTTCTAAAATGCTGGAAAATAAGATGATTTACCAACCAATTAAAAATACCTTTTTGCTATGAAGGGATTGTACAGAGTTACGGTTCTTACTTAACACATGTCCAACTAGGTTCTGGGTCCAACAGCACACAGGTTTCCTTGGGCACCACCAGCAATTATTCCTAAGCACAAAGTTAGGAGTTACCCTGAGCACTACCAGAAATGCCCCAAAGTAGGTTTTTGTCTTTATTTTTTTCTCTTTGTGGTGTTTTGTTTAGGGCAGTGCTTAGAGCATTTGACAGTACTCAGATATTACTCTGTCTCTGGGTTCAAGGATCAGTCTTGATGTGTTTCCGGATCGTATGGAATACCAAGGATTGAACCTATATCAACCCCATGCAAGAAAAGTGCTCTACCCATGGTACTATTATCTCTGACTTTTTTATTTCTGCCCACATTTAAGATAATCTATACTATCAATGGTCTTATAATAACTGAACAAAGGTTAATGGTAAGGAAAGTCTTCTTCAATATACCCTTTTCTAAAATAAACAAAAATAGAATAGTTCTGATCTAGAAAGGTAGTACATTGGTTAAGGCATTTGCTTTGCATGTGGCAGGCTTCAGTTTGATACATGGTACCATATGGTCTCCAAGTTCTACTTAGTAGCTATGCTGAAGAGGGGTTATGTATAATTCTTTAACAGTAAGGCTTTATTCTACATAAAACAGCATGAACACATCATTCCCTCATTCTATCTTCCAAAAGCCTAATTTTAAAGTTTTCAGAAATTGTGGAGTACACTACAATGGACCAGCCCACTGGGGAAATGTTTTGTCTAGCAGCCTCTAGTCTGTAAACTTTATTCTTTCTCTTTCCTTGTGTGCTTGTGTGTGTGTATGATTTTTCTGACAACATGGTTGCTTTGAGCATATGAGTCTAGCAGTCTTTTTAACCTGTTGGCTTATTGCTAATAATGTTCTTTCTCCATCCTTCATTGTGTATTATATTGGTCCCATGAGAGAAGGTAGTTAGACCTTCATGGTTACAACTTGACAAGCCAAGTAAGAATAGAATTTATTATAGGACAGACACACTAAGCTTGAAGCAGGAAAGTTGTAGGAAAGCCTTTCAGCTGACTAGTTTGTTTTTGCTCGACTCTTCCCTCAATTTTCCAGCCTGATATTGGCTATTTCTCATGGTTCTTCTCACAGGATAGAAAACATAATTTTGTGTACGTATGTGTGCGTGTGTGTGTATGTGTGTGTGTGTGCTCAATTCTGTGACATAAAATTAGAAAAAATCATCTTGAGATGCATTCTAAGGTTTTGATTCCTTTTCACAAGGATTCCATTTCCTTGTGCACTTGAGGCAATATTGCACACACTTTGTAGGGGTGGAGCTCTCTAATTTTGCTCAAATCCTGTGAATAGATTCATCTATGTGCCATTAGTGGTCACTTTTATGAAAGAGAAATTCTGACCTGGATAGATTACTTTGTGACATAGTGACAGTTCTGGAAGGTTGAACCAAATTAATTTTAAGCAGAAACATAGTGAATAGATAACGGATTAGTTAAGAGGACAGGTTGAAACATTTCTGGAGACCATAGTGATAAGAAATTCAGAAATTTGAGAATATGAGGGAATTCAGGCTCTTTAGCTAGGAAGTAATTGTTTTCTATCTGCTCTTATGACCTCCCCATGCTTCTGATAAAGTTAGCTGGGTACTTTATTAATATCCCATTGCTTTTCATATTACATATTTTATGTGCTGTGATTTTCAGGTATCTGTGAATTGAAAGGTTGTGAGACTTGTTTTGTTTTTTCATGTTTGCCTCTTATTTTTTTTGTTCTGTGGAATCTTGATGTCATCTTTTCTGCTGTTAATAAGAAGGAAAAACAAAAGCAGCGCATACTGATAGGTTTGATAGTCATCCTAGACTCCAAGAAATCCAAGACTTAGCTGGAAGTGCTAATATATATTGATTCTTTCTTTGGTAGTGAACTTTAAATGCTTTGGATATAGTTTTTAAAGTAAATTTAATTTTAAAAAGTTATTAATTTGTTGAATGTCAATTGAGTGTGGAGATTTTAAAAGGTTACTTAGACTACAGAAAAACAATTAGAAGGACCAGAGGAACAGTATGGAAGTTCAGGTGCATGCCTTGCTTGCAATCAAACTCAGGTTCAATCCCTGGTACTATTCTATACTTCAAGCACTGCCATGTATTCCCTGGGAACCCCTACACATTACCTGGGTGGACTGGATAAGCTCCACCCCTTCAGGGCTTGAATAGAGCTACATTATTGCATTGACAACCAGGTTGGGTGATAAATTTCAGTGGGTCTCCTAGGACTCCTGGACATCACTCTGGGAGATCAACTCCCCAAGTTAGAGAATTTCAATCTATTTTATGTTTTGGAAAATATTAAAAGATTTTTAAAGTAAACAGCAAGAATATCATGGCTAGCAAAATATGGTCTGTTTGCTTTTTTAAAGAACTATAATGCTATATTAGCAAAATTTATTACCTTTGCAGTAATAAAAAATGTCTTAAAAGTTTTCATGGTTATCAAAGATTCCTTTGAGTTGTTAAAACTGTGCTAAATTAAAATTGCCTACCTCAAAGGAAAAAATAGTGGAATAGACAGATTAAGATCTGGAGTCTGAATAAGATAAATAGACTTATCTTTATTCTGTGCCCAAGTTCTTGTCTTTGGTAACTTGTATGAAGAGAAAATCATGAGATTGGATTTAGTTTTTCTCTGGTTTTAAAGAATCTGGATTTAATCTCTTGAGCTCAGCACTATCTGAATAACATTTGGAGTTATACAGCCTATGACCCAAATTCTCTTAGGAGCTAGGCACCACAAATGATGTCTGATTAGTTTTCCAAGTTCAGGCATTATTTCAGTAACATTAAAAATAATTGAAGCAGAGCTGCAAGATATTTTCAAATTCAAATAATTGAGAACATGTGTTTTTAAACTATTGTTTAAAAACACATGGATAAATAAATTTATTTATTTATTTATATAAATAAATTAAAAATTTATTAGGTTTTAAATAAATTATTTTATAAGCAAATGCAATTTAAAAGAAAATGAAAATACTTCTTTTATTGTGCTTGAATGTATATTTCTAGTATCCCTATTTTAATTGTGCTATTAAACCCTCAAATTATTAGTGACCTAGATATTTCTCATAAATGAAAATTGTTCTAAAATGTAGTGATTGAAGCATGAACACTTAATAAAAAGTGGGATACAAAATCTTTATCCTACTCTTCTTTAGTTTGCTAGGTTTTGTTTGGGGACAACACTTGGAGGTGCTTAGACTTACTCCCGCCTCTATGTCAGAGATCACTCCTGTAGGTTAGGCCATATGTGATGCTGATGATCAAACCGCAGATTAGTTGGGGGCAAGTGCAGCCCTATTCATTATTATATATGCCTCAACACCAATTTACTTTTTTTAATTAGTAGAATTATCTCCTGATATCTAACCAGTAATTGAATTTATAAGAAGATATTCTTGTTTTTGTTACAGAAACTCCCAAAACTTTGAATTTTTTTTTTTTTGGTTAACTCTGGGTATAGAAAAGAAACTGCACTACAAATTTGAACAAACTGCTAGTGAATTGTTATATAACCCTTTTAACTGTTAGTATTCAAGATCTCTTTTCATTGTAAAATTGCTCGAATGCACTATAAATAAAGTCTTAGGAAGTGAGCTAAATAATTTGATAGAGGCCTAACTCTATGTCATTTAATTTAAGATAAAATTGCAGAATTTAAATACAATTTGTACACTTACAGAAGATAGAGATTTTCAACATTCAATGAATGGAATATAAAATAAGTATTTTTTGACTTTACAGAAACCTAATACATTGCATTTTATCAAAATAGAATTGAAACATTTACTTTATCTTTCGCAACAATTTAGTTTTTTTGTGAATTTTCCCTTAAATAGTTTCTTTGTAATAGATAATTTGAGAACAGTTTATAATACTGAAACTTTGGAATGCTGGAGACAATAAATACTGCTTTGAAAATTATGTTTAACATCAATACAGGAAGGGATAATAGCATTTTTTAATATTTCGGTCCATTGTCTACCAGAAATGTCACAAGTTGCTCCATGACATTATGAAAGTCCAAGTGTTGAGTCACCAACCCCAAAAATGTAAGTGTTGCAAATCAATTATGATGTCAAATAAAATTTTCTTATAATACCTAGCTATTTATTATATTAGCTTAACTTAAATTCTCATTTGCCTTAACTTTTGGACTTTCTAATACCTGTATATGAATCATATTATGAACTCAATGGAAGTTGACAGAATTTGTATATCTGGGGCCAAGAGCTATAGCACAGTGGGTAGGGCATTTGTCCACACATGGCTGACCAAGGTTCCCCATCCCCCGCCTCCTATATGGTCCCCTGAGCACCACCAGGAGTAACTTATGAGTGCAGAGCCGAGAGAGTAACCCTGAGGAGTTCTGGGTGTGACCCAAAAAGCCAAAAAAAAAAAAAAAAAAAAAAAAAGAATCTGTATATCTGTCCTACTGTCCCAAAAATAATTGTTGTCCATATTTATAAGAAGTAAACTTTAATCCTATTATAATTATATGATTGATTAGAAAATGAAGAGGGGGTAAAAATTATGATGGTGGAAAAGAAAATGTGTTTTAGAATATTTTTTGTGTCTATGGATTTTGTTCCTCTAAAATTTATTTTAGATTTTCACTTATAAATTAGAACAGATTCTGAATATTATAATACATGCCCGTGAATTTCTGAACTGGCATTACATTTTTTTACAGAAATTGACTACTAATAAAGACAGTATTTCCCTTAAACCCATGTAATTAAGATAATTATTTTCTTAAAATATTTCATGAAATGACTCCACTAATAAATTCTCATTATTCAACTTCAGTTTACTTTTCTAAAGATATTTTTTAAAAAATACAAAATAGAGTCTCCTAAACTTTCACTAGAAATATAGAACTTCTTGCCATAAACTTTGGAAATATTAGCCTACAAATGTGTTATTCTGCTGGGTGTTTGAGGACATCAGAGACGTCCAAATCAGAAAAATATGCCATCTGAAGACACTTTGATTAAAATGTAGAACTAGAAATTTAGAACTTTCTACTTTTTTTTTTTCTTGTCAGGGATCAAGACACAATTTTTTAAAAAGATTCAATCCATCCTCAGAATGATGATTGATTGTATGAAATAACTGAATGAACAAACTGATTTATGGAACTTCTTAAGAACTTCTAAAGGCTGAACTATACTAAGCAAAATCATAAAATGTTGCTTTCATAGGAGGGGCCTTGAAGATGGTGTGTGGTGAAACTTTACACATAACGTCAGCTTATTGTATTCTACACTTCTCCATAACTATCAACTAAACAGAAAAATAGCTAGGTCTGTATCAAAATGTTGTATTTTAGAATAAACAATGTCATTGGGAATAAAAGAATAGACATATATGAATATATGGTATAGAAAATACTTTTTCCCATGTGCTAGAAACTACAGAAAATAAAGGGTAATTATTTTAGCAGCAAACAGCCAATATTTAACTCCACAATTCACAACCTTCATAGAAATGGAAAGAACTAGCAGTGTGAGTTGAAAACTGGTCAGAATTAGGATTTGAAGAGTAAAATGACTTTATCCAAGGCCTAAAGGATTCATGCTGTCCTGTTTACTTTTGGCCAAAACCTTACTAATCTCTTCCTCATTGTGTGCTTCCTCTAAACCCCAACCTTTGTGTAGGTATATCGATCACTTGGATTCACTCTGACTTGACATCCGTTATTCATCGCATTTGCTTTTTGAGCGGTGCCATTATATCCATTTGACCCTATCACATGCAATTGTAGCCCAATGACATCTGGTTGTTTCGAGATATAAAGAGGCTCAAACAGTTTTTTCAGGGTCTTGACGAAGAAGTCTGACC
>JAJIBD010024704.1:0-38310 GCA_021461705.1 Cryptotis parvus | reverse complement strand
ACAAGGAATGAAACTTTTAAAAATTAGAAAAGAATCAATAATATGTAAATAAATGGAGCAGGACAAAGAGTTCATGAATCAAGATCTGCTTCTTTGACAGAGTCTCCCTGCCTTAGAACTACAGAACATGCTTGGAGTGTCCTTGAAATGGTCCTGGCCCTCCTTTTCAGGTAACATGCTCAGGACTTTCTGCTTCTGTACTCTCCCTCCTACTACCTGCAAACATCCCATCCCCCACCAAATAGTCTATAAAACTGCGCTCTTGCCTTTGTTCAGGGCCCAGTCTCTAGAGCAATCGCTCAGTTGGGTCTATAGTATGAATAAATTCCATTTCTAAGGCTTGGTGAGTGAGCTTTTGGTACTCCCTAGTCTGATCCAATTGCTTCCTATAACAAAACATGTCAATGCTTCCACTGGGATTCCTGGGAATTGCACTGGGCTGGACGTGCACAACATTAGCAGAAGCCCAAGAAATTAACTTTGGTGAGCAGACCAAGAGCCACGGAGAGGGAAAGAGTTTGCTCAGGACCACCAGCTGACACTGGTGGGACTGAGGTCCTTTGACTCAACTTGAGGAGAAGAGCAGTGAAACAAGGTCCCAGCACAGCTCCCATGATCTGACTGCTCTCAGCTCTCCCAATTGGGCTCTATATGTCTGGGGTTTGGAGAGAATGTTCTTGGTTTTGCCTGAAAAGGTGAATTAATTTCAGATGCTGAATTTGGATTTTGTACAGATGCCAGGAGAACGTTGGGTCTGAGTTCTGCTTTAAATAAACCTAATGCCCAGCTATTGATGGCATCAGCTATTTTTACTTTGATCCCTTTTCCCTTCTGACCCTGTCTCCCTCCTTTGAGGCAGAGTAGAGAAGGAAAATAATTTTTTAGTCATAAGTATCTTTATATCTGGTAAGAAATTTAGACTTTGTCCTGAAGAGACTAGGCAATTATTACAGGGTTTTCAACTACCTGAGTTACATGATCACAAAAGCATTGGAATATGTTTTTCTGACCATGATGTTGAGGATCAATGATAAGGATGAAGACTTAATGCCAAGAAACCATTGAGATATTGTGACCATGATACAGGCCAGTGATGTTGAGGGCCCAAACCTACCAGATCAGAACCCTGAGTGTAAAGCCAGAAAATAAGAACTGAGAGCCACTGTATATAGCCAAAAAAGAAAGAAAGAAATGAAATGAAATTCTGTTTTTCAAATGATAATTCCCTTCTGTATCCAATATCCCAGCTCTGTGCCATACCCTACTTACTGCTGGTTCTCTTAGGGGTTACAAATACACAATACATACACACAAACACACACCCAAGCTAGATGAGCAGAAAGGAAGCATGAGACAGGGCTGTTGTCCTACCCTTGAGAATGTATAATCCTGTTTTGAGGAATAAAGAAAGGTGAAAGATTGTCTTTATGCTTTTTGTTATCTTTCCCTTCCTTTGCTTTTTTTTGTTGTTGTTTTTGTCATTGTTGCTAAGTGCAGGGTCATTGGTTGTACAGCTAAGATTCCACACTTGGTTCCGGTGCACAGAAAGTTTGACCTGCAGAGGTGCTGGGGATCGCAAAGGCAGAGAGGGGAATCACACATATTCAATGAGAGAAATGACACTTGCAGCCTCCTATATGCACAACTCTGTCACTGACCCACTTCTTTGAGTTCACTCTATGTTGTTTTAACACACTACCTTTATGGTGACTCATTAACAACAACAGTAGACAACAAAAACAACTCCTGCAAGTAACTGAGTAACTGGGACCTTGTGTTTCAAGCAAACTTATCAGCCTAAGACTTCAAACTGGGGAGACCAAAGAAGACATATGAGGCAAGATTTTTTGTCAGACTTTACTATAGGGGACTTCTAAAGTGGCCTGTGGTCCTGCTGTGCATTGGATTCTGTTCCAATGATGAGGTACTGGCCCAGGAAGAAGAGCATGATGGGTGTAGAGTGCTGGGCTAGGAAGGGCAAGGAAGCTTCCCGAAGAACCATGCTCTTTACACACAGGGCTGGTCAGCCACACTATGTGTACCTTGTTCCAAGGACTTGCACCTCTGACCACCTCAGAAATTTACATGGATTCTACCTTGTATAGCAGCTATATTGATTCCATCTTGCACCTATTTCCAACTAAATTCTGAGTAGTTCACCTAAGTAGTGACAATTTCTGGTCCTTCATACATGACTGTTGATATAGTGAAAGTGCTTTATATGGGTGGTTATGGAAGAATAGTAATGGGAGATTGGAGACTTGTTTGAAAAGGCCACTGAGGGTGGGTGTTTCAAATTGTAGAGCTCATCTCCTTTACACTGAAGTAAAGCTTTATGATGGTCTTTTTTGACCATTCATTCTACAGTCCCTTGTTATAAACCCAGTTCTTCTCTGGTGATAGATCTATATATATTACTGTCTCTCCGAAGAGTAAGCCAATGACCAGTGAGTGGACATTCCCATCAGGGCCCAAGTCAATTGCCATGATGATATGAGTGCTGTATTGGGAAGAGATATGCATTAGATTTCAGCACCTGGGAGGAGCTGTTTCAGCAAATGACTGCTATGTCTATCCTCCCCTACTCTTTCCAGTCAGGAAAAGAGACATCCAACAGACTCAGGGTTGAAAACTTTTGCAGCTCTGGTATCATTTGTCTTTCTGTTGTTCATCAATGTGCTCAAGAGTAACCAATAACATCTTCATAATCCTGTCATGTGCTAGTGTAGCCCAAGGGCATATGCTCCCTCCTGGAACACGAAGAGCATCAAGCCTTCCTTCAGGTCATGAGAATGAGGTCTATAATTGTTACTGTTTTTTTGGTATATCAAATATGACATGGGTAGCTTGCCAGGCTCTGCTGTGTGGGTGGTATACTCAGTAGTAGGCTCTCATCTTGTGCATTTGCTGATGAACAGTAATGGGGAGAGATCCACTTTTCTCTTGGGTGGAGCTCTGACGAGTTGTGGAGTCCGGATGTTGAAAATGACTGCCCTCATGGTGTGGGGGTTCTGCTGGCTTCTGCAAGGCTCTATTGGAATGGCGGACCAGGGCTACAACCCACCTTCCCTCCAGGTGCCTCATGATCAGCTGAGCAAAGGGAGAGCTGGTAACAGTTCTGCCCTGTGTATCTGAGTCTCTGGATCAGGCATACCTGGGCTTGAAATAGGCAGCACTGCTGATGACCACATATTCATCTAATGACTTTAGATTAAAATTGTCTCTTTCTCACAGTAGCTCTATGTGGTGGAAAGAAATGAGGAGATCGTGAATCAGTGAAATACCCAGCCAGGGTCATGTAGGAACGGGTCATATTTGGATCATAATAGGAATGTTGGGTCATAGTTGGAATGCTGGAATATGAATTTCCTTGACTTCAAGTCCATAATATTAAGAACTTTGCTGAAGTTTTCCTTCAAAACTGCACTGATATAGTATCCACCATCAACATTGATGATTTAATGAAATTAAATAAAATAAAAAATTTAGTTCCTCAAGAATCTTGTGATTCTTGTTCCTCTAAGTGCTCTGAGGTCACTTGGCACGAGTGGCTGCTACTCTGAACAGTGCAGATGTGTTTCCATTACCTCACAAAATCTTGTTAGACAGTTCAGTTCTAAAAGATTATCAGCAAGAATGAGGTCGCACGCATATTCATGAAACCACAGATTTAATGGCCTTGTTGACAGCCATAGCATAAAAACAAGTACACCATCTCATGTTATCTCTACTCTGAGATAAGCCAATTTCTTCTCTTATTCATTTATTCCACACACACAAATGAGCACCTATGATGTTCCAGGAACTGTGCTAGATTCTTAGGATACAAAGATGAGTAAAGGGACGGGGATCCTGCATCCAGAAGCTCACAGTCCAATGGAGGAGTTAAGGATAATTATAACTCCACGAAGAGAGTGTTATGATAAAGTCCTTACAGCTAATAAAAGTGAGTTTGACAAATAGCTGCTGAATCTTGGGATTCCACTGGGGTGGAAGGGGATTCAAACTAGGTATGAAAAGATTAATAGGAATTGGGCAACTTTTAAAACTGAAAAGCAGCATGGAAGAACAAGAGTTTCCCAGGGACCCTCAGTGAGCAGATCTGAGTGAAGAATAGGGTGTAGCATGGACTAGGGACGTGACTGTACCAGAATTCAGGTGTTCTAGGATGCTGTGCTGAGGAGTAGCCAGTAAAGAGGAGAGAAAGGAAAGAGAACATTTTATTTGGGACATGTCTGATATGGTGCTCTGTAGACTGTCCACGTGGGAGTGCAAAGTAGATAAAAAGTAGAAGAGTCATCATTTGAATGTGCCAACTGGTTCCCTGAAAGAATGCCATGACATTTCTAAGCCCGTGGTGTGTCAACATGGAAGAACTGTTAGTATTTCTGTGAAACTTCGAAAAAGAGTAATATTCTCAAAGACCACCCCATGCCCATGGCACATTCGCTGAACTTTGAGCCATTTGATGGGGTTTAGAAGTAGACAATGAGTTACTTTGAAGATGAAAGGGTGGGGATGAAGGAAATAATGTTTGGAGGGAGAGAAATAATATGAGGCCTGGTGGGACCACTTGACTTCCAAACCTTAGCTAGGGTTTTGGGGTGAAGCACTGAACTGGAAGATTAGTGCTGGGTGACAGCCCAATGGAAATCTCTTCTCTGGAATCTGCTGGAAGATTGATGAGGAGTTAGGACCCCCCAGAGGACAGTAAGATAAAAAGACAACTGGACTAATTGATTCCCAAGGCTCTTGCTCTTGGGTGGAAACCTCAGTTGAGTACTAGGACATGGGGTCAAATTGGCCATAACTCCACAGCAATCCCAACCTACCAGTTGGGATTAGAGGTTCTATCATTCAGCTCTTTTGGGGAGAAGAGCAGAGGTCCAAGAGCCTGGAGAGGGTAAGAAATTAAGCAAGAGAAGTCCTAGTTATCTTTTACTAAGGATATAAACTCACTGGGGGTCCATAATGAAGACCACTCCAGGAAGAACACTAGGAACATGAAATAATATTTTCTGGGCCGGAGGCGATAGCCCGGCGGGTAGGGCGTTGCCTTGCACGCGGCCGGCCTGTTCCGGCCTGGGTTTGATCCTCGGCATCCCATATGGTCTCCCGAGCACCGCCAGGAGTAATTCCTGAGTCCAGAGCCAGGAGTAACCCCTGTGGGAGTAGCCCCTGTGCATTGCCGGGTGTGACCCAAAAAAGCACCAAAAAAAGAAATAATATTTTCTTTAAACCCAATGCCAATTCAGTTGGATTGTGGCCATCAGATAAGTGTTTCAAAGTTTCTTTCTCAACTACAGCCCCAATAAGACTTCTTAAATCCCATATAACCAGAAGAATCTCAGATACTGTATCACAAGGTTTATGAGGTCAGGATAGGAAAGAGAAACTCTGTCCATATTCTAGAAGTATTTTCAGAATTGTACTTGGAAGACAAGCTAGTCTGGAAGACTCAGAATATAGAATTTAAATTTAATTTAATGAGGCCTCAAGTATTAGGGCAAAGCCCCTCCTTTGGAGCATATAAACCTTTGGAGGAGTTTCATTCTGTGAGTAGAATCTCATCACCTGAGTTGTAACTCCAAGTTAACCTGAGGTGACTGAGAAATCCCATGCTAACCAGCCATACCCTGAATATTTCAGACCATTGGTGAGGTCAAAGGCCCAGGGATAAATGATCCTCACAGAAGGTAAATAGCCACCTGCACCTCCAAGCAACTGTCCCTAGCCTAGCTGTCCTCTTCTCCATGACACCCCATCCCTGCACACACATACACACATTGGATACATGCTTTTCTCTTTACCCAGCTCTGCCTAGAGTTCAGCAGCACGTTTATTATTCTACTGGGCTTTAATTGTTCAGTTTACCATCCCTCTTATGCCTGGAGCTTCTCTATCCCTAAGGCTTGTCACCCAGTAGATAATTGTAAAATAACCAGGCAGGGTTGGGATAGAGTTCAGTTGCATTGAAAAGAGTTGAAATGAAATAAAATGATACAAAGCTGTAGATTCTCATGGCAACAAGATTGAAGGTACCTGAAGCCCTCCTCAAAAACCCACCACATCAGGCATCTCCCCAGTTTCCCAGCCATGCTGCCTCTGCCCCTTCCAGCAGGTCCTTATTGTTTCTTATGGAACAGAGCTGGTGCTGGCTCACTGCTGGGCTCAGCCAAAACCTGCATTGGCTGGTTGTTCAGGGCAGCCTCACGCATCTTGTGGTACATGAACTTCGTTCTGACGGAACATGCGTAGCTCCATCTCTGTCTGCACCCGCATGGCCTGTGGGACACAAAGGAAGGGTGAAAATGGCAAATCCCAAGACATATTGGTCTCTACCCATCTTGATCCTTTGGGAAAGGACAATTGTGGGTACATGATTCTCAGTCATTGAAATATAACTCCCCTGCTACTAGAACACACACACACACACACACACACACAGAGAGAGAGAGAGAGAGAGAGAGAGACTTTATCATCATGCCCAGGGACTCTAATGTATTTCAGCAGATTTGGTTGTTGGTGAGGATTCAGGCACTTAAGGCAGAAGCTTGAAGGATTGTTCTCAGAAGAGAAAATCTGTTCTCAGGGACTGCCAAGTAGGGGCTTGAACTTGAAACCTGACTCTTGAACATTGGTCCTAATTAAGCTTATGAGGTTGTAAGCAAGTGGCTTCTCTTCAGCTGCTTCTTCCTCACACAGAAATGGGTGAAATCCTGCCATCCTTTGGGGTTCAGAGTGATAGTACAACTGGTAGGGCACTTACCTTGTACACAGCCAAGCCACGTTTGATCCCTGACACCCCAAATAGTCCTCTGAGCCCCACCAGGAGTGATCCCAGAGTGCAGAGCCAGAAGTAAGCTCTAAACATAGCAAGTTGTGTCCCTCTTTCCAAGAACCAAAATACAGTAGGTCTAAAAAATGATAGTGTGGCAAATACAAGGGCGAGGAAAAGACCTTCTTCTTTGTGTCTACTTAAGAAATATTTATCAAGGGACAGAAATCAAGTTCAGTTCTCATTCTCAGAGAGCTCAGACCAAGCAGGGCAGCCCAGTCCCGAGATGCTACTTGCCTCTAAGTCCTTGGTGATTGGATGGGAAGGTCCGTGTGTAACCAAGAGAATAGCGTAGGCTTTGCAGATCATCCCATGTCCTGCCTCAATGTTCCCAGCATGCCAGTTGGTCAGTCCTGCCCGCATCACCGCCATGCCTAACTGGGCATTATTAGGGTGGTAGAGTTTCCTACAGGGGGTGGGGTGGAGGGAGAGCAAATAATCTCATTATAATTCTAACTTCCTTCTAGCTGTACAGCACTTGACAACAATAACATACACTCGGTGATAGAATTCACCTCCTCCACGCCCCCAGCCCCACACACACACAGTGAGAGAAGCAGCTGTGTTTGAGGACTGAGGTACATGGAGAAACGGCAAGTGTGACTATGAGGACTGGGACCTTGACCTGGAATGAGTCTGTCTTTGGAGGAAAAGGGTCAGGAATGTTTTCTGAACTTGAGGAGAGAGAGAGCTGGGAGCTTGCAGGAGCACCCCAGTCCTTGAGGGAACAGGGATGTTCAGGGTAAAAATAACACCAGTGTCCCAATTGGGATGACCTGTATTTTCACCAGCTATTCACATCAGAACAGGGCTTCCTTCTAGCATTTTATACAGTTTTGCCCCATTTAGTTTGCAATTAACATCCTCTCCAAAAATTTAGCCTTCTTAAGCCAACTTGATCCTTTGATCAGAAGTACAAATTCACATGTTTCTCATGGCCACCCTGGGATCAATTTCTGATGTACCATGTGGTCCCTCGAGCACCACCAGAGTGATATCTTAGTGGAAAGTCAAGAGTGATCCCTCAGCATTTCCAGATGTGGCCCCCAAAAAACAAGAATGACTAATGCCTTAAAAAAATGATAGAATAAAGCTCGAATTACTTGGGTTGATTTTTAAAAGAAAAACTTTTTTAAGTACTTACACTCAAGGTGAACTTAGCCTTAAGAAAATTCAAAGCAGAAGATTCTGCCCAAATCATAGATGTGTTCAAGGATTTGGAAAAGACCAGAAATGACAAACATGTCAATAATCAACTCTGATTACTTGGTCAATTCTTCTTGGAACACCAGAGTAAAATGGCTCAGTTAGAAAGACCACCACCATGGATGAGGGAGGCTGCCTTCAGGTAGGAGCAGGGTAGCAGCATAGATTCCACCTATTGGCCATCATTGGAAAACACACATTTCCACAAGACCAAGACCCAGGGTCTCTACCTACATATAACCATCCACCATCCTTCTGGCGTAGTGCGAGGCCTCATCAAAGGCTTGGAGGTAGGAGAGGACCTCAGAAACGATGCTCAGCATCCGTAGCACGTAGAGGTTGGTGTCGGCAAACACGGGCTCCTGCTTCTCCAGGCACTCCCGGCACAGTTTCACAACCTAGAGGAGCCATATTGGCCATTAACATGACAGCGAGCACTTCCTTCACTCACGAAGTTGAGCTTCACAGCAACTTGGGGACTGGTGCTCTGACAGGTGGGAAACTTGTCATGATTTGAATAGCAAATGCAACCCACAAGATGTAAGAAAAGGGAGAGAGAGAGAGAGAGAGAGAGAGAGAGAGAGAGAGAGAAGAGATAAAGAACCTGCCATAGAAGCAGGCTAGGGGGGGGGAGAAATTGGTGATGGGCACTGGTTCAGGGATGGGTGCTGGAACACTGTATGACTGAAACCCAAACATGAGCATCTTTATAATTGTATATCTCAAAGTGGTATAATAAAATATAAAAAAAGAATCTAAAAAGTAAAATAATATAACAAATTGAATAGCAAATGGTCCTCTCAAGCTAAGATGTGGGGATAGAAAGGGTGGCCAGCCATGGGGGTTCCAGCTGCCAGAGCAGGACAAGGAGTTTTTATATAGGCAAACAGGTTGCAGGAACTTATGAAAACTATTTACATAAATATATGTGATTGTATAAGGATATATAGTTATGGGCATAGGTATACACCTTAACTGCTATTCCCTTTTCCACCCGGGTTGTACTTTGGAAGATCTTTTGAAGAGACACTGATGACTAGGCCTTATCCCAGACCAATTAAAACCAAGTGTCTAGAGAGGGGATCCTGGCATCTATAGTTTGTGCCTATGCCCCTGGGAAGTCTTCATGCACAGTGGAATACTTTATATTTCACAGGAATATAAAATAGATGGGCAGAGGAGGCTCCCAGGGGGTTGGATACCACATACCCCACCACACACACATGCACACACACACACACACACACCATACACACACACACACACACACACAGAGGAAGATGCCACATTGACCCTAGAGAGGAATATGTGGGCCTGACTTCTATTAGATTGGAAACAGTTGTTTTGTTTTGTTTTGTTTTGTTTTTTTTTCTGCCTCATGTGCCCACATGGGTTTAGGTTGAACCCTATGAAGTCCTACGCTCTCTAGATTGTTCAACATTTCTCTTCTTTCCTTATTGCTCTGTGGAAGAAACACCATGTAAATTTTTCCATTTCAAATGGATGAAAACAAACGATGGGCATTTTCTGAGACTCTCTCAGAGGCAACTGAATGAGGATGAGGCAGAAGGATGTGGGCAATGAACCACCCTAAAGCTGATCCTCTTAACCCACAGCAGTGTCTAGTCAGACTCCTCACCCAGACAAGTTTTAGTGAAACAGGAGAAACTCAGAAGTGAGAAATCAGAGAGATGAAGACCCACTCTAAACGCACTCTTAAAATATGCTAAAGGATTAAAGGAAACAGAGTATGGTCTTACTTAAAGGACATTTCCCAGAAAAAAAAATAGCTTGCTTAGTAGTCTATCATCCTTATCCTTTTATCTCCCTCTCTCCACCCTCCTACCCCCACACCCCCTATTAAAATAAATGAAATCTCACCTCATGGTACAAACCCTCAGAGCGAGCTTTGTCAATTTTTTTCCAGTGTATCCTTGGAGAATTGTATCATCTCCTTCACCACATCCTGAGAAGGCTGAGGAAGAGAACAGCAGTGAGCCAGAGACTCCTCCTGAGGTAGCCTGTCCATCTTTTGAATGCCGTATTCGACATTCAAAGTAGTGCAAGGTTAATGCTTTGCTCACAAACCCTGTAACCTTCCAGCTCCCTCATTATGCTTCTGAACCAAGTTGCATTTTCCATTGACCAAGCTCCAGAACCAGCTACCCCCTCCCACCTGTGCTTAATCTGGTATTGATTTCTGCTGTGCTTTCTCTGTCATTTTGGGGCCTCATGCCATCAACAAATGAGTTGCTATTCTCCCTCTTCACATCAAGTCTAAACTTGTGCCTTTACAATTTTTGCTTACAGCATGGCATTGGTTTATATACTATCCCACACAGGGCTAAAAGCAGAGACTGAGAGCTTGACAAAAAAAAAATACACATCTGGATTAGCCAAGGGTTGAGGGGCACAACAATAGCTTGCTATAACAAGTAGGACAGTTGCCTTGCATCGCATATTCCATTCCCGGCACCACGGATGGCCCCCTGAGCCTCATCAAGAGTGGTCCCTAAATTCAGATCCAGGAGTAAGCCCTGAACACAGGTAAGTACAGTACAAAAGTTAAAAAAAAGAATAGTTGAGGTTTGAAAGAGAAAGATGAGCTTGGTGGGAAATCATGTGATCAGACACTGACACAGGAATGGAGTGACTGACAGCGATCCCATCACTTGGGAGTCAGTTTTGCTTCAGTCACTTACTTGTTCAAACAAGAGACACATTCTGCCCACATATAGAAGGCAAAAGTGAAGTTAATGTGTGCATCTGTATTTTAAAAACACTGGCAAGGAATATAGACTGCTCAGAAAGTTTCCCCAAAGTGTTCACCTTCGGATTAAAAACTCACATGTGATTTTCCATGTAAGAACAACCTGGCAAGCACGGTGTCAGGTTTGCTGCAGCCAGAGCATGGCAATTCTGGAAAGCAATTGCAACATGAACCCTTGGCTGTGCGTGCACTTTACCTGGTTTCATTTCTAGCCTGTGTGCCGTTGTTCCTGGGTGTGTTTATTTAAGACCTTGAACTCAGATCTTCAGTTACTTCTGCCAAGGCCATCATAGTGTGGGAGGAGGAAGAAACTGCAAAAAGCTTTCTCCATTCTGATTAAGAATCATTTACCCCTACATCTTCCTTTAAGGCACCTTAGGGATCAACTTGTGTTGAACCACCTGATCCTCCACCAGTGCACTACTCCGTGCTAGGAAATAGAACAGGGGCACCGACACTTGATCCATTTTTAGCCTCTTTATTAGGCGATTATAGGGCAAAATTAAAGGCTTGACAAATTTGGTCTTGTTGTTTTAATCAGTTCCTTTGATATCTAGCAGCTCAGCTCCCTTTCCCGCTCAGCGAAACTTCCTCTCTCAGTGCTCTCATCAAAGAGGCAATAGCATCTCAGGAGTTAAGTGTATCAACCAATTTAAACAATCTCAATCTCTACATTCTCCATTTCCAAGGGGCATGGATTATATTTTTGATGAACCAGGCAATAGATTTCATTGCTCATTCATTCTTAGTATATGTAATTTTCAGAAATACTTAATATGGAAAAAACAAGTAAAGGATCTAAATTTCACCAAGTGATTACCTTACATGCAGTTCCCTTTACTTATATAGTCATGTTTAATTCCAAGCGACATCTGGTAATAGACACCATCATCCCTGTTTCGTTGAGAAAATGTAATAGCTTCCTCAAACTCAAACAACTATGTAGAACCCAACTGCAGTACTCAGTCCACAAACCCATAATTTTTCAGGGAATTACAGACTGATCCTTTGGGAACCAATGACTATGGTGTGTTGATTCATTGTGAAATAACCTTGTTTGGCTCCTGGGGATAAGGAACCACAAACACCCAATAGAAGGGTTGCAGGTACCTTGGGGTCAGCTTTTACCCCGAGGAAAAGATCATCCTTCAGTCCTTTCTGGCAGTGCTCACATGTGCAGTCAAAGTAATACTGCTTCTTTAGCTGCTTCTTACGTTCCTCGCTGACGTTAAGGAAGTCGATATAAGACACTGTCAGCTCCTCTCCTTCTGAGATCTTGCCTAAGGCCCGGAGCTCAATTCTGGTGCAGGGGTGAAAGGAAGAGTCAAAAAATCCTATTAGATTTGCTATCAAGGTGTGATCTGTTTCATTCAAGGTCTCAAATAGGAGTTGGGTCTCAATGGCAATTATTTCACTAGAACTCTGAAAAAGATTCTATATTTCAGTGTCTACTCCCTGAAAAGGGAGCTGTGACCCAAAAGACAGCTTTCAGAATAGGTTTATTTACTCGGTTGGAATGATAGCACAGTGGGTAGGGCGTTTGCCTTGCACACTACCTACCCTGGTTCAATCCCTGGCATCCCATATGGTCCCCCGAGCACCGCCAGGAGTAATTCCTGAGTGCAGAGCCAGGAATAATCCCTGAGCATGACCAGGCATCACCCCCCCACCAAAAAAAGAACAATTTTTCATTATAGTAATCAAATCTGTTCTCTAAGAAAATTACCTTGGAATCAACTCTAATAGTCTCTGGAGACTAGTCTTAATCATCATATCATCCAGAGCTTCTATACCTACAAGTATTCTTTCTATACATTTAGCTGCTGACCGAAATAACGCAAGGAAAAGAAAATCAGGCCAAAACTCCAAACCAGAGAAAACTCACTAGCATTGGTGAGAGTTTAGGAGTTGTTCAACAGGAAATAACACATTCAGTTTCCTGGAATCTTGGTCCATTCTGTGTCTAATTTTGAATCCCTCTCACCCTTGGCCCAATAGTTTACATTATATGAGGAAATGTGAGCCTGGTGATCACAGAGGATGAATAAACAAAGATTGATTTGTTAGCTCACTTCATTGTTCATTTTTTAATTTACTGGGGGACATGGCTTTTAGATTGAATTAGCAAGAACACATGGTAATAAATTTTTCCCTTGCAGGTTAGTACTGACCCTCTACTTACTGCACCACACACCATGTCATAATGTCACCATGTGTGATCTGTTTCATTCAAGGTCTCAAATAGGAGTTGGGTCTCAATGGCAATTATTTCACTAGAACTCTGAAAAGATTCTATATTTCAGTGTCTACTCCCTGAAAAGGGAGCTGTGACCCAAAAGACAGCTTTCAGAATAGGTTTATTTACTCGGTTGGAATGATAGCACGTTCAGAATGTGCTGGGGCCTCTCAGCCACGGGACTGTTAGTGAGGCCTGCAAGCTAGATTGTAAACTGTGCTCCTGTATCTCTCCAGGATGAGAAGGAACCCATCACCCAGAGAAGGAGTGGCAGAGGCAGGGGGAAAGCATCTGCAGACAACTCTGTGGGCATTTCTTTTACCTCTCATAAGCCTGACCCAGACATTGTGTGAAAGAGGACACAATTCCAGTGTTACAGAAAGGTTCCAGGGAAAAGCAGTTCCCTCCACTTCTGACCCAGTAAACATGATAATATAGATAGAGATAACAATCCCTACGGAATCTGGTAAAATTTAAATTCCATCCATGTGTCCATGGGACTTCTGAGCCAGCCCAATATTTAGGAGCAGCCATTTTTGAAGTGATGAAAGACAAGAGAGGATGGAGGATCTATGATTCTACTCAGAGCTCCGCTTAGAATCGTAATACATCCTAGTTTCAGAAGATCAACCTCTTTGTTCCTTAAATGAGGATGCTGACAGCAAGAGAGGGGAAGTACTTCCAAGATCCCACTTTGGAGACAAAGTTAAGATGATGACTTAAGTGCCATTCCTGTGTCACCTATACACTAGCCACCCCCTAACGGTCTTCCAACTCCTCCATGACTACGATGTGGAAGAATAGCAATGCTTTGAAGTCTTGATTGTGGAACTCAACCATAGTCCTAAATAGCTATGTGAGCAACTTCTGGGCTAGTGTTGAGTGTGGGTCTCTTTTGCTTGGTCCTGATGAGGTAAGTAAGCAATTTTGACCTCACTAATCCCTTCCCAAACACCATCAACTAGAGTGACTAATGTTACTATAGTGGCATATCTCATTCCTCATTCAATAGTAGCCAATTGACTTTGGCTCTCCATTAACTATGCATTCCATCATCAAAGCCTCAAAGTGTCTTAACTTATTTCAATGGTATTAGAAACCTTTTCTTTTATAATTTTTTCCTTTGTCTTTTGGGACTCAAACAGCAATGCTTAGAGCTTACTCCTTGCTCTGGGCTCAGGGATATGCCTGGTGAAATTTGGGAGACCATATAGTATGCCTGGGATGGAAACCAGGTTGGTGTATCCAAGGCAAGTGCCCTACTTTCTGTACTATCACTCAGCCAATGTTTAAAACTTTTTACAACAAATAATTTAATGTCACTTTAATATAAAAATACATATGTGTTGGGGCTGGAGTGATAGTACAGCAGGAAGGGTGTTTGCCTTGTATGCAGCTGGCCCAGGTTCAATCCCTGGCATCCCATATGGTCCCCTGAGCACAACCAGAAGTAATTCCTGAGTGCAAAGCCAGGAGTAATGCTCCCTCAAAAAAAAAAGTACACTTGTGTGCCCCATTTTACCAAACTTGGAATAGGAAATCAGAATAAATAGTCATCACCACTCCATTCTGAAGTACAGGTCTCTCCCATCTCTAACACCGCGATTCTGTGTCAGTTAAGTAAGTCCTAAATAGACAACTTGATTAAGTATTTCTAGATCAAGGAAGAAGCCAGGGCTTCAAAAATCTAGAACTAAGAAAGCTCATAAAGATACTCTCATCTAGGCCTCCACTCCCAAGACCTGGAATTAAATGATCAGGAGACAAGGTAAACGTCACAAAGGCACATACAATGCACCCATAGACGATGCCAGTAACTCCTGCCATTCTGTTTCTAACCCAAAGAGCATTTCAAGGGCTTTCAAACCCAGCCTGAGAAAGATATGTCTGGTACCATTTGTTAATTATTAAGAAAAGTCTAAAGGAAAGTAAACTTTTTTTTTTTTTTGCTTTTTGGGTCACACCCGGCGATGCTCAGGGGTTACTCCTGGCTCTGCACTCAGGAATTACTCCTGGCGGTGCTCAGGGGACCATATGGGATGCTGGGGATCGAACCCAGGCCGGCATGGGCCGACCGCGTGCAAGGCAAACGCCCTACCCGCTGGGCTATCGCTCCGGCCTAGTAAAGTAAACTTTTAAAGTAAGAAAGCTACTGAGGCAGCCTGGGAGTGGGCGGGAGGGGGTGTGGGTATACTGGTGGTGGTGATGGGGCACTGGTGGAGGGATGGGTGCTGGAATACTGTATTACAAAGAACCAATTATGAACACCTTTGTAACTGTATGTTTGACTATGGTATAATAAAAAATTTTAAAAAAAGAAAGTCAAAAGAAAACAGACCACTAATTCATATAGAAACACACAGTCCTTTAGTGGGTTAATATTAGTAGATCAGTCTTCATTCCATGGCAGTCAGGGTTCAGAGACAATGTAAGTTTTGCTAAGATGATACAGTCTAGAAAGGACTATCATGCATGAGGTTGGACAAGAGGGAGAAGGGATGGAAGAAAGAAAGCAAAGACAGCATATGGAATGAGTGAGAAACAAAATGATTAACTGAAACGCATTAAGAATAATATCCAGCAAAGATGAGCCTTAGAGGTACAGAAGAATATTATGGACAAACAACAGCCAACGGTTCTTGGGAAGGGATAACCCAGCAAACCAGGCAAGTGAGATGGGCCAGAGAAATAGGGATACTTGAAAGGACTGACCCACCTCATCTGGGTGTGAAACATGGTTTTCACTGCCTCATGACTGAAAGACAAAAGAGACCCCAAATGAAAATCATTGCCATTGGCTGATCCCGTGGACTAGTGAGGGTGCCAAGCATCCCAGTATGCAATCAAAGCCTCGACCATCACAACCACTTTGACCCCAGCCCTTCTCCCTCTGTGTTCAAAGTCAAGACACAGTCTGGCTGAGTAGAAAGGACATTGGATTTCAAATGAGAAGTTATAGACTCAAAGATACTCAAACCTGGGCAAGTCATTTCCCTTTCCTGAGCCTCAGGATTCTCATATCTAACTTGGTGATCATTATATAACACACTTAAAATCAGCGTGCTAAAGCCAGAGATGTGGCTCAGTTTTACAATTGTAAGACCTTGGGTTTGGCTTGGAAAACACACACACACACACACACACACACACACACACACACACACACAAGTAGAGTATTTTAAAAACCTTTGGGTGCCATTTCATCTCACAAACATCTTGGACAAATAAGCATGGTCTGCTTTGATATCTATCTTGGAGAGATGTTGAATAGTGTACGGAGGCTGATTAGGTCACACAAGTAAGTATATAAATGTCAGGGTTAGAATTGGGCTCCCAACACCTTATCCAGTGTTTTTCCACTATGGGAGACAGTTGATGATGACTAAAATGTCACTTTGACAGCCAAGAAGCCTGGTTAAAAAACATGGCTGCTCAAAATTAGTGGGTATAAAATGCCCAGAACAGACACCAGAGATGACCAGACATGATCTTCCAGGGTCTATTAAAAGAAGAGACAGGAGGATCACCACTGCTAAGGAGAATGATATCTAGAACAACCAGTCCCATAGGTGATCAGATTTGATCCCCTCTGTCAACCAAGCTAACCCCAGATTATCACTCCTCTGACAAAGGCACATTAGGCCCAAAACAGTGACCCCTAGAGGCTTAGGAAAGAAAACACAAATGATGATGTAAAATTAAGGCCCCAAATAAACTCCATCTTGATTGATTCCTGTGGTTGTTTAAGAACTTGGTTTCATACAGGTGCTTGCTTCCAAAAAAATAGGAAGGAGGGGCCGTAGTGATAGCACAGTGAGTAGGGCATCTGCCTTGCATGCAGCCAACCCGGGATTGATCCCTGGCATCCCATATGATCTCTTAAGCAGCGCCTGGAGTAATCCCTGAGCGTCGCTGGGTGTGACCCAAAAAGGAAGAAAAAAAAAGGAAGGAAAAGTCCTTGCCACATTATTCTTGACTGAAAATTATAAGGATATTTGGATAAACTTGTTCATTGTTTATTTTTTTTAAAGCTTGCCCCCTTCCTTTCCTTTCCCAATGATGTTGCAATGAGTGGGATTCACACACACTTGGGGTTCACTGGGGGTTACTGTGTTGCCCACACATCTAATCACTTGACATGGGCTCGCTTTTTTTTTAATTGTGGCCTTCACTCAGGTCTATCCTTGAGCTGAGATGCTTTCACATATTTCTTAACGCCAGTGGTCAGAGAGAGCAGAGATGCCTGGGCAGGTGCTGTAACCACTAAGCAATCTCTGGGCTCCCTAAACACGTAGATTGCTGATGTCTCAGAATCAATTTGCATCGTCATAAGAGCTCATCTCCAAGAGTAAAAGAAATGGCATCACTAGGCCTCATCTCCCTACACCCCTAACCCCCAGCCAGACTCACAGACAACAAGAAGCTTGACCTGTTTGCTAACTTTTCTCCGTCTATGCACCACCCCCAAGACCCGTCATTGACCTGATCTGGTCCTTTCTAGGGGTGGGGAACTGACTTCTCAGATCTTCATCATCCAGATCCCTTTCCTGTAATGCTTTGGGTTAAAGTTTGGCCAATGGAAAGAAATCAGACTTTACAGGTAGAGAGGCTGGGGTAGTTTGTCTACTGGTTCCAGCAGAGACTGGTTGTGCTATAGACAACCTGTTGAGTGTGGTAAAAGGAAGGGCCCCTGCCATGGCTCTAGCTCTCTAAGGTTCGAGAATAGCAACTTTTCCAAATGCTTCTCTAGGTCTAGAGGTAATGATGGTTTCCTCACCACTGGTAGTTGTCTTTCAATAATTAAATTATCTTCCAGTAAACTCTGTTAGTCTCCTTATTTCTGCTGGATTCTTGAGTCAGATGTACACCTTCCAGCACCTTCTCAACTGATGTTGTTCTACAATGACCTCTAGATTAATCCCAGGGTTTCAGTTGTATGCAATGGTAATTAGAAGTTTATCTAACTTATCTAGGCAGACTCAACAAACCTGCTCAGAAATTACTCACGTGGGACTCTTTGTCATCCTCACCACTACCTTTCTTCCATCCATAAGTAATCTAGAATGACATTTCTATTTGCCACTCATGCCAGTTCAGTTTTGGCAGATGGTCTTTGGTTTAAGTTGAAGGGAGGAAAGATTGTCTTCCCATCCCATCACACCACCCAAAGTTCAAGACATACTCACTTGCCATTGTTAAATATGACGGTGCAGTTGGGCCAACAATTGTGGTTCACCAGACCCAAGTTGGGGAAGATGCCCACGCCCACTGCTTGCAGGCCTCTCTGGTCACTGAGTGTGAAACCATTGCAGTTAATCTAGTCACAGGGGAAAAAAAGAATAAAATAAGAGACTTTGTCTAGGGACAAAATACTGTATTAGCTATAGCGAGTTCAAAATAATAATAAATTGAAGACTCTTATTCTAGTAAATTTAGAGTTTGGAAACAAAAGCTGTTGTTTTTGTTTTTTTTTTAATTTCTGGCATGACTCCAAATGACCCTCAAGCATACCATGAGAGAGGCTCATATTTGCCAAAAAATGCAATGTCACCTTGAAATTTTATATTCTCACCCTCTATCCCAGGCTCTGTTATCCAGTCTACCAGATCTGGGGGCAGGGAGAGGCTTATTTCTTAAGCAAGGAGTGGGAAGAAGGGATAGTTACTTGGTTTTTGTTTTCGATATAGAAAACGTTTTGGGATCACAGGTAAACAAAAGGGACTTGATGCCACTGAGAAATAAGAATAGGTTATGTGGGGTGATAGTACAGAAAGTAGGGAGGGGCTGGAGGGATAGCCCAGCGGGTGGGGCGTTTGCCTTGCACTCGGCCAGCTGGCCCGGCCAGGGTTCGATCCCGGCATCCCATATGGTCCCCCGAGCACCTCCAGGAGTAATTCCTGAGTGCAGAGCCAGGAGAAACCCCTGAGCATTGCCGGGTGTGACCCAAAAAGCAAAAAAATAAATAAATAAATAAATAAATAAATAAAGTAGGGTGTTTTCCTTGCATGCAGCCAACCTGGGTTCAATCCCTGGTATCCCGTGTGATCTCCAGAGCCACCCAGGAGTAATTTCTAAGTGCAAAGTCAGAACAATTCTTTGAGCATTGCCAAATGTGCAGTAAAAACAAACAAACAAACAAACAAAAATTGAATATAGGTTCTGTGGGGGAAGTCAACTTCCAATAGGACCCAAAATGCAAACCCCTCCCCTGTCTTCCACAACCCCCTACCACTACACCCCCCCACACACACACACCCAGTTTAGGAGCTATCTTACCACTCCAAAGATGTGTGATATATACTGCATGCTGAACTGTTGGCTCTGAGGTGGCCAGTACTGCAAGAAAGTATCCACGTCCATCCGTAGCTCCTTCTGCTCCTCCTCTCCAAAGTGTTCCACGTGGTTCTGTAGGTCATCCACGGAGACCAGGCAGCCTTCTGTGAGCCCAGTGCCTTCTCTCTCCCACACGCCACATGATGCGTGCAGCCAGCCTGTGGAGAGCAGAGGTGAGGAGGCCACATCACGTTCATTCATTTGGGGCACAGTGAGTGCCCAGTGAGTGCTAGGCACAGTATTGGATCCAAGACAGGGTTCTCAATGAAATGGATTGAACTTGCATTATGAAGCTTCTTATAGAAGGGAAAATATAACTTTAAAGCGTGATTTAAACTAACATTAAGTGCTGCACAGAAAATAAGATAGGCAGCCTAGCGGAGAGTGGCGGGGAGTGGAAGTCAAGGAAATCAGGGAGGGAGGAGCAGTTAAGATAGAAGTGCAGGACCGAGGAGCCAGGTCTGTACGCTGGGGAAAGAGCAGGGAACACTAAGTCTGCAGAACCAATGAGCTGCACAAAGGTGGTTAGAGCACTGGGACAATGGGATCAAATAAACTTGGCAGGAACCAGATCACATGGGGACCAAGAGACAGAAAAATTAGCCCAAGGACACAATAAATAAAGCAGCTTCAGTCTCTTCCAGCAGTGTACTTGAGAAGAGCACTAGAGAAGGAAGATAACAATTTTAGTTCAAATCTACTTATATTTGAACTTTAAGTTCAAATCTACTGTCTGACCCTGGGAAGGTTGACTTTAACTCTCTGGCTGTATATAGCAATGACAAAGTGAGGATAACATACATTCACTGGCATGCTAAGCTCCAGAGATGTTTGGGGAACCCTGCAATGCTGGGGATTAAACCTGTGCCTATGGAAAGCTCAGCCCCTTGAGCTCTCTCTCTCTCTCTCTCTCTCTCTCTCTCTCTCTCTCTCTCTCTCTCTCTCTCTCTCTCTCTCTCTCTCTCTCTCTCTCAGCTCACTCCAGAAGTATTTGGAAGTCAAGATGAAGTACTGGTCTTCCACATATTGTATGAACTTTTTTTTTTTTTTTTTTTTTTTGCTTTTTGGGTCACACCCGGCAATGCTCAGGGGTTAGTCCTGGCTCTGCACTCAGGAATTACTCCTGGCGGTGCTCGAGGGACCATATGGGATGTCGGGAATCAAACCCCGGCCGGCACAGGCCGGCCGCGTGCAAGGCAACGCCCTACCGCTGGGCTATCGCTCCGGCCCCCTGTATGAACTTAATGTGCTCATATATGAACACACTCATCGTGTTCATATATCATATGAACTTACTGGTATTCTTTTTCTGTTGTTTAAATCAGGGTCAGCTGTGTGTAAGATAAAAGCCTTCTCAGATACACTATCTCTCCAATCACTCCCTCTTTATTTATTTATTTTTTAAATAATTAGATAGAAAGAGAAGCACACACCCTCCTTTTTAGACCTCTCATTTTTTTTCTTTTTCTTAATATTTTATTATACCACCGTGAGATATACAGTTACAAAGATGTTCATAAGATGTTCATATCTGGGGTTTCGGTCATACAATGTTCCAGCACCCATTCCTCCACCAGTGCCCATTTCCCACCACCAATGTTAGACCTCTCTTTTGTTTTGATTTGGAGGAACAGTAGGAAAGACTGTTTTCAAATTGTGATTGGCTAATGCCACTTCTGCTAAGATTCTGAGAGCAATGCAAGAAAGTCTGCTATCTCAGCAACATGTGGGCTGCTGATGTGGAAATTTGCTCTGGACTTGCCACTGAGCCTGGACTCAAGATCTACGTCATTCTGCAGGTTCCAGTATGTAAAATGCTTTTTGTGTTGCCTTTGATAATCTAAAAACCCTTGAAATAAGCAAGGGGAAGATTTTTTTAAAGATATAAATACATAAATATGATTTATTTATTAGAAAGATGGGGAAAAAGATGGGCAGTTGACACGGGTATGAAGATATGAATGGGAAGAACTGACCATGTGTTTAGGCTTACTGAGACTCAGTCATCATAATCAGTAAGTGAAAATTATTACACATACCACATAATGCTTTTAGATATACAATTCTCTAAACACTGAGAAAAAATATAAAAGGGCTTTTGCTCTTGTTTCCAGCATTAAGATTTTTTTATCACAAGTCAAATGATAAACTGATAGCTCCATATTTCTTTTTTTAATTTAATTTTATTATTTTCCCCCCCAAATATTATTACACCATTTTAGACATACAATTGAAAGATGCTCATGTAGAGTTTTGGTTCTACAGTGTTCCAACACGCATCCCTCCACCCAAACCCATCTTCCATCACCAATGTCCCCACCTCCCTCCCCCTCCAGCACCTCAACTACTTGGCAGATTCTGTATGTCATTTCTTTCCTCTTTATATCTCCTTCCCACCAAACTTTCCTGCTCTTCGTGGAATGCAGTGCATTAAAAGACATTACTGTTTCACTATTTTAGTGGACCGCGGCCGCTTTGACCTGGGCTCGAACTGGTTTTGCTCTGTTGATCTGGTCATGAGGCAGTTTCCCAGCGTCCGGACAGCGAAAATGGTGGCTAGTGTGATGGGTGAGTTTCATCCGGCTGCTTCCGGGACCCCCAGAGGCGATGGGCCAATACCCAAAACCCATCTGCCCTCCTCGGGATCCCATCGTCAGCTGTGCTCGGCGCAAGCCGAGTTCCAGCCTCCCCAGCCGCTTGTGAAGCTCTGCATGCTGGCCCCCACCCCAGCAGCTCCTGGGCGGGGCCACAGGCTCGACAAAATGGAGAGGGGGAATGGCCGAACCCTGACTCCATCTGACGAATTCAGCAAGGGGAAGATTTATCTATTGCAGGCTTGATGTGTCCAGGGATAAGTGTTTTATTTTATTTATTTGGTGCCACACCTTGTGGTGCTTACTCCTTACTCTGCACTCAGGGGTCATTATCATTCTTGGCAGTGTTTGGGGGACTCTGGAGTGCTGGGGCTCAATCAAGCCTGGATCAGCTGCTTGTAAGGCAAGTGCCCTATCTGATGTGCTATCTCTCTGGCCTGGAATGTGTTTATAAGTTAGAGCAGTTTGGAATCCAACATGTTTGATACTAAGGGCTCTGGTGGTGACAGCAGTGTATGCCTGAGGAATACCCACAGGACAAAAGTCAGCCAGAATGCTACCGAGGATGGTCCTCGCACAAAGATGGTACAATTAAAAAAGAAAAGTGGTGTGGTTTTGTTTTAGGCATAAGACACATGAAGAACTTGGAAACAGTCACTAAATAACTAGAAAAAAATTCCCCTTCCGGGGATGAAGGGATAGCAGAGCAGATAAGACCCCCGTTTGATCCTTGGTACCACAAATGGTTTCCTGAGCCCTGCTAGGAGGCTAGGAGTGATCCGGAACAAGTCAGGAGTAATCCCTGAGAATTGCTGGACATGGCCCAAAAATCAAAATAAAATAAAACCCCCTTTAAAATAAAAAGGGGGAGAAACAGTAAAAATGAGCCTTGGTAGGGGGTCAGTGATGAGAACAGCATGTACAGGAAGGAGGTCAGGAGCATGGTCTAACCAAAAGCAGAGGGCTCTAGACATGAAAGAAAAGTTAAGGGAACAAGTGTGCCCCCACAGCAAGCCTGGGGCTTTGTGTGTGAGACAAAGATGCTCTTTTCCTCAGGACCCCCTTGATGACTGTTACGCAGCCTCAACCTACAAGATAAGCCTGTGACCGTGGGATAATTTGACAGTTGGCCATTTGTTAACTGTGGGTTGACCAGATTCCTGGGAGGGACTAGTGCTCTATGTGAGATTCTGACCCCAAGAGGAATCATTGGCCCATCCTATGGCAATACATGGGCCCTTCTCTCCTCTCATTTGGATCAGTTGTTTCTGCTGAAGACCACATGTGCCAGAGAAGCAACATGTTCCCATGCAGAGTCCAGGGCAGAAATGGGAAGAATCAGACTTAGGTGGATCTGCTTCCTCCTCCCAATAGTCACAAATTAGGAGAAGTGAGACCAATGGGTGACACATTTTACATAAACATCAGAAGGAACTACTGATCAGAACTGTGCAAGGAGAGAGAGAGGGAAATTCTCCTCGCAGGAGGGAGCAATTACTTTAGGCCTTAACGACTAAAGAATAGACAAGATATCTGCTCTGTCATGCTCATTGCAGTATTTACAATAACCAAGATAAGAAAACAGCCTAAGTGCCAGATGAATAGAAGACATGGTAAGTACCTGGACTCTCTCAGCAGCAGAGCAGGTACCTGCTTGCCCTGGGTTTAATCTATAACACCACCAAAAAAGGGGGAAAAGGAGATGTATATGTGTATATATATATATATATATATACATATATATAACATGTATGTGTGTATATGTTTGTGTGTACATATATGTGTGTGCATATATGTATATACATATATGTGTGTTCATATATGTGTGTATATGTACATATATACATATATATAACGGAATGCTATTCTTGAGAGAGCAAAACAAATACTCCCATCCCCAAGTATATGGGGGATGGAGCAATAGTGCAGTACGTAGAGTGTTTGCTTTGCACAAGGCCAACCAGGGTTCAATCCCGGCATCCCATATGGTCCTTTGAGCACTGCCAGGAGTAATTCCAGACCAATGCCAGTTGTAACCCCAAAAAAGACAAAAAAAAGAACATGCACAGACCTGTAAGAAATTGTTCTAAGTGAGATACACAAATAGAGAAAGACACATACAACATCATATTATTTATAAGTGTTATCTACTTTTTTAAAGTCAAACTCATAAAAACAAAGTGAAAAAAAGAGAGGGCAAAAAAATATGGAGAAATTGGTACAAATCTTCAAGTATAAGATAGGGATCTAATATAAAATATGATAATTGTAGCTGATAACATTAATATTTGCAAGAGAGTAAAACTTAATTGTTCTCACACACAAAACAATTAAAATTTTTTTAAATAATGTGTATGCCAATAGTAGCTAGAAAGAATTCTTTCACAAAATACATTATATGGAATCACTGTGAATATACTTTCTGGCTTTCGTTTTTTTTTTTTTTTTGCTTTGTGGGTGATGCTCAGGGTTATTCGTGGCTCTGCACTCAAGTATTACTCCTGGAAGTGCTCAGGGACCATATGGAATGCCGGGGATCTAACCTGGGTCGGCCATGTTCAAGGCAAATGCCTACCCATTGTGCTATCACTCAGGTCCCTGCTTTCTTACAGTTTGATGTACTAATTACTGTTCAGTGACACTAAGGTTTATTAATAAATAAAAGTGCATGTGGACTTGCAAAAAAAATTAAAAGGAATTCACTAGATAAAACTAAGTGTAGTAAGGCAGTTGACTGAACCATTTCATTTTCCAGTTTCCTGCAAATTTTTAGGATATAAACATTTCATTCTGCACTTGAACCTCAACCACACCCTGCCCCAAGAATACCAGCTGTATTATAACTCCAGCCCCAATCTTAAGACTTTTTAACAATGGCTAAACATTGCAGCAAATGTTTTTGAAGTGTAGCAAGTACAGAAAACAGCAGGTACAGGACCATCAGGAATAACGTAGTTGCAGTGATTTATAACAATCCATATTTTATAAAGTGGCTATTGTTATTAACATAAAAGCTCATTTGCTGGCTCTTCAAGCCTGTATCCTCCCTTGAACATGTATTCTGCTTTTTTCCACTCTGGAGAAACCCACGTTCTTTCACAAATATGTATTCTCTTTCTCTCCCCTACATCTTTCTAAGTAAATTTCATTCAATAAAAACTTCCCACAAAAAAAAATTTTAAAAAGCTTTCTCATATTGCCAAATCTCCAGTTACTTATTTTTGTTGTTTTTATTTTATGGGTGGGAGGTGGGGCATGTCACAGCCAGCATGGCTCAGGGATCAGAGATCATTGCTCAGGGATCACTTGTGGTGAGCTCAGGGAATATTAGGTGTTGGGGATTGAACCTGGGTCAAACAAGGGTAAGGTAAACACCCTACCCACTGTACTATTACTCCAGCACACAAACCCTAATGCCCTTAAATGTCTGATTTCCCAAATTTTAAATATCATCAGATCAGTTTAAAAACAAAAAAGGAAACACAGGGGAACCTTTAGAAAAAAAAAACTGTGGGTCCTGGAGTGGGTCCTCCAGCGAGGAGGGCATTTGCCTTGCACTTGGCCGACCCCAGGTTTGATCCCTGGCATCCCATATAGTCCCCAAGCACCGCCGGGAGTAATTCCTGAGTACAGAGCCAAGAGTAACCCCTGAGCATCATCGGGTGTGACCCAAAAAAGGAAAAAAATGTATGGTCAGCTCCAACCAGTGACTACTGTTTGGAACCATTACTGTAGCCCTCCAGTTTTCCCTCTGAAATGGTCCAAGTCCCAAAAGGTGTGCATGGAGGAAGTGACCGGATCCATCCTCTCTGAGCACTTCCCTCATCTTCACTCAGCAGGATTTCCCAGGACTGAGACACTGTTCCCGCTGCCACCACCACCCACTTCCCTGCCTGCCACCCTGGGCCCCAGCTCATACCTGATGTTCTCATTGGGCACCTTCCCGGACCTCTTGATGGCTGAACACTCATTCTTGTGATTCAGCCAGGCATCCCTCTGGCAGGTTCGATCACAGTAGTGGGCAAACTTGCACTGCCCGCAGCGATGAAGCTTCTCCTGTCGCTTGAAGCACGTGTGGCACACAACGTTAACGAGACTGCAAAGGAAGTGAGGAAATGGTCATGGGACACAGGGGCAAGGGGGTGGTTGATCAGTGAACCATATTGTCTCTAATGAGGTTTGGGAAAGGTAGCTCCTAGCTGGAATACTCCCTCTTGCAGGCTTTTTAACTGAAACCAATATAGGAGAAGCTACTGGACTCTGCATCTGTATGTAGAAACACTTCAATTTCATGTGATTATAGATTTATGAGCTGTATGTGGAGGCTGATGGTTGACACACTTCACATCAGCCTCAGAAGGAACTAAGGACCAGGACTGAGCAGGGGAGGGTGTGAACTCCTCCTTGCACAGGGAGCACTTACTTTGGGCCTTAAAGTCTCATGAACCTATCGAAGTAGCTTCCCAAGGCAACAAGAAGGATCACACCAGCATACACAGCATTGCACAGAGCCACAGAGAACGAGAGAACGTGCCCTGCAGAGAAGGTCATGGTTTAGCTGTCAGAATGCACACGGGACCATTTAGCGGAACTGCCAAGCCCCTGGAGATGGGCAGATATAAATCTTTTCACATCATCACAAGTGGGGACTGCACTCTCTAGCAGGAATGTCAAGTTTATTACCGGGGACTGCGCTGAATGTGATTAAAGAATCCAAGTCATGAGGATTCCACCGAGTCCCCAAATCTTGTCTTCTAACCACTCAAGACTGGGACTCCCGGGCACAACACTTTAAAAGTATGAAGCCGAGGAAAGAGTGTAGTATCCAGGTGCTGTGCATGATTCCTGGATCTCGACATCATGCTTCCGTAACTTTTTAACAACAACAACAACAAAAAAAATCACTTTTATTTAAGGCCAAATGCAAGTTTAGTTGCAGTGACTCCAAAACTTTTGCAACAGAGCTGCTGTGTGTCAGTTTCCCTTCGTTTGTCCACTTGGCTTTGTATTTTTTTAAATAAACATTTTTATGGCTTTGTACTTTAAAAATAGATTTATTAAGGTGTAACTGGCAGCATTAATGGTTGCACCTATTTAAAATGTTTCATTTGGGGCCCGGAGGGATAGCCCAGCGGGTAGGGCGTTTGCCTTGCACGCAACGCAGCCGGCCTGTGCCGGCCTGGGTTTGATCCCTGGCATCCCATATGGTCCCCCAGCACAGCCAGGAGTAATTCCTGAGTGCAGAGCCAGGAGTAACCCCTGAGCATTACCGAGTGTGACCCAAAAAGCAAAAAAATAAAAATAAAATGTTTCATATACTTGTGAAAGCACTACAGCAATCAAAATACTGAACATATGTATCACTTTCCAAAATGTCTGCTCCCAAAACAGAAGCTTGTCAGCAGATAATGAAAGATCGCTAGCAGTTTCAGATCAAAACTGATGATAAATATGGGTTTTCACTGGGGTGGGGAAGAGCCTCCCCAGCAATGCTCAGTCCCCTCCCTGAAGTCCACTCCCAATAGTTCTTGGGCAGTCTGGATGGCAGTTTATTAATTCATTTTTTGCTTTTTGGGGGTATTGTTTTGGTTTTGGGGCCATGCCCAACGGTGCTCAGGGTTTATTTCTGGCTCTGAAATCAGGGATCACTCCTGGAGGGACTGGGGAAACCATATGGGGGTACCAGGGATCAAACCCAGGTCACCCTTTGTAGGCAATTTGCCTTCCCCACTGTGTGATTACTTTGGCCTCTAGGGGGATTTTCTTTTTTTTTTTTTAATTTTTTTTTTTATTATACCACCGTGAGACATACAATTACAAAGGTGTTCATAATTGGCTCTTGGTAATACAGTATTCCAGCACCCATCCCTCCACCAGTGCCCCATTTCCACCACCAATGTACCCCTCCCCTCCAGTCCCCCGCCCGCCTTAATAGCAGGTACCCCAGGTTCCTCTCTTTTTCTTTCTCTATCTCTCTCTCAGTCTCTGCATCTCTCTCCCTCTTATTTTACACATTGTGGCTAGCCCTGCAGATATTTAGAGTTTATCACTTAAGTCTCTTTGTGTATATTCAGTGGTGAGTTTTAATCTGCCATTACCATTTCCCATATTTATTAAAACACTGGTATCTATATCCTATTAATGAATGCAGTCATTCTATATCTGTCCTTTTCCTTCTGACTAATTTCACTCAGCATGATAGACTCCATGTCCATCCATTTGCAGGTAAATTTCATAATTTCATCTTTTCTGACAGCCGCATAGTATTCCATAGTGTAGATGAACCACAGTTTCTTTAGCCAGTCCTCTGTTCTCGGGCATTTAGGTTGTTTCCAGATTCTAGCTATAGTGAATAGCGCAGAGATGAATAAAGAAGTACAGATAGTGTTTTTGGTATGTGTTTTTCGGTCTCTCGGGTATATTCCCAGAAGTGCTATTGCTGGATCAAATGGGAGCTCAATATCTAGTTTTTGGAGAAATGCCCATATTGTTTTCCAAAAGGGCTGGACCAGTCGGCACTCCCACCAGCAGTGGATGAGAGTCCCTTTTTCCCCACATCCACGCCAGCACCGGTTGTTCTTGCTGTTTTGGATGTGTGCCAGTCTCTGTGGGGTGAGATGGTACCTCATTGTTGTTTTGATTTGCATCTCCCTGATGATTAAAGATGAAGAGCACTTTTTCATATGCCTTTTGGCCATTCGAATTTCTTCTTTTTTGGAAGCTTCTGTTCATTTCTTCTCCCCATTTTTTGATGGGGTTGGCTCTTTTCTTCTTGTGGAGTGCTACCAGTGCCTGATATATCCTGGATATTAACCCCTTGTCAGATGGGTATTGGGTGAATATCCTTTCCCACTCTGTGGATTGTCTTTGTATCTTGGTCACCGTTTCTTTTGAGGTGCAGAAGCTTTTCAATTTTATATAATCCCATTTGTTTATCATTGCTTCCATTTGCTTGGTCAGTGGTGTGTGCGTCTTTAAAGATACTTTTCGTTTCGATGTCATAGAGCGTTTCTCCTATGTTTTCTTCGATGTATCTTATAGATTCATGTCTGATATCGAGATCTAGAATCCATTTTGATCTGACTTTTTGTACATGGCGTTAGAAGGAGGTCTAAGTTCATTTTTTACATGTAGCTGCCCACCAGTTTTCCCAGCACCATTTGTTGAAGAGGCTTTCTTTGCTCCACTTAATATTTTTTGCTCCTTTATCGAAGATTAAGTGGTTGTATATTTGTGAGTGCGTTTCAGGATACTCAGTTCTATTCCATAGGTCTACGTGTCTGTCTCTATACCAATACCACACTGTCTTAATTACAACTGCTCTGTAGTAGAGCTTGAGGTTTGGGGAAAGTGATACCTCCCATCTTCTTTTTCCCAAGGATTGCTTTAGCTATTCGGTGGGGTTTTATTATTCCATACAAATTTCAGGAGTGTTTGTTCAATTTCTTTGAAGAACATCATGGGTATCTTTATAGGGACCGCATTGAATCTGTATAAAGCTCTAGGAAGTATTACCATTTTGATAATGTTAATCCTTCCAATCCATGAGCAGGGAATGTGTCTCCATTTCCTCAGGTCTTCTTTTATTTCCTGAAGTAACGTTTTGTAGTTTTTCTTTGTAGAGATCCTTTACATTCTTTGTCAAACTGATTCCTAGTTATTTGATTTTCTGCGGTGCAATTGTGAATGGGATAGTTTCTTTAATGTCCCTTTCTTCTCTTTCAGCTGTTTGCATATAGGAAGGCCATTGACTTTTTGGGTATTGATTTTTGTACCCTGCTACTCTACTATAAGAATGTATTATTTCTAGGAGCCTCTTGGTAGAGAGTTTTGGGTTTTTCAGGTATAATATCATGTCATCTGCAAATATGTGATTACTTGGCTTCTTCCCTTCCTATCTGGATGCCCTTAATGTCTTTTTCTTCCCTGATTGCTATGGCAAAGTACTTCCAGTACTATATTGAATAGAAGTGGTGAGAGTGGGCAGCCTTGTCTTGTCCCTGATCTTAAGGGGGAAGGCTTTCAGTTTTTCCTAGGGGGATTTTCTTTTCATTTCTCTCTTCCCTTCCTGCCCTCCTCTCCCCTCCCTCCCTTCCCCTTCCCTCTGTTCCCTTCCCTTCCTTTCCCTTCCCTTCCCTTCTCTCCTCTCCCCTCCCCCCCCCTTCCCTTCCAGTTCTTTCTTTTCTTTTTATTTTGTTTTTTGTTTATTTTGGGACCACAATCATCTGTGCTCACGACTAACTCCTGGCTCTGAAATCAGGTATCACTCCTGGTGATACTCGGAGAACCATATTGGGTACAGTGAATTAAGCCTGGGTCAGCCATGTGAAAGGCAAACATCCTACTCACTATACTATCATTCCAGTCCCCTGGCTGGCATTTTTTAATGTGAGAACCTGAGGATATATGCTGTGAGGACCCTGTGATGCTGGGACCACCGGGGGTCACCCCTCTGATGCTCAAGGACCTTCAGGGTTACAAAGCAGTGCATGGGAGGCTCATGTGGTAACAGGGATGGAACCCAGGTCTGGTGCATGCAAGGAATGTGATCTAACACATGTTTTCAGTATCTGTTTTTATTATCATTATCACTTGTATCACTTGTCTTCCTGTTGTTCATCAATTTGCTTGAGTGGGCACCAGTAACATCTCCACGTCCCTGTTGCATACTAGTATAGCCCAAGGGCCTCTGCTCGCTCCAGGAACATGAAGAGCCTCAAATCATTTCTTCAAGTCAAGAGAATGAGGTCTATTCTTGTTACTGTTTTTGGCATATCAAATACGACACTGGTAACTTGCCAGGCTCTGCTGTGTGGGCACTCTTATTTTTGCATTTACTAATGTAATGTGTGGCGCTTTGTGTTATATCTTAAATAATATTTAATGAGTTCATAGATTCAAGATAGGCCAGAGAGATAGTCCAGCGGGTAGGGTGTTTGCCTTGCACGCGGCGGCCCATGCCAGCAGGGGTTCGATCCCGGCATCCCATATGGTCCCGGGCACTGCCAGGGGTAATTCCTGAGTGAAGAGCCAGGAGAAACCCCTGAGTGTCGCCGGGTGTGACCCAAAAAAGCAAAAAAATATATATTATTCAAGATATAAAGCTGAGGTAGGGGGAGGTTGGGGAAATGCCATAATATACATTTGAAGTTATTTTTGACCTAACTTCTCACATCTCTCAAACTTTAAAAATATAGAAAACTAATGTGCAGCAGTAATAAATATAGTTATTCATACTTTTCTGAGTAGCCTTGGTAATTGTCAGTTATTGAAAAAAATATTAAAGGTATGTTCTGTTAAGGAAACTCTTTGCCTTTGCCTCTGTCTCTGCCTCTGTCTCTTCTAGCTTTCTGTCTTGCTCTCTGTCTTGCGCTCTCTTTCTCTCTCTCTCTCTCTCTCTCTCTCTCTCTCTCTCTCTCTCTCTTTCTTTCTCTCTCTCTCCCCCATGTGTGGCCTTTTCCCATGCAACCTCTGAAACCGTTTTTGGAAAGAGTCCTGAGGAACACTGAGTTCACAGTCTACTGCAAATCACATTACGGTGAGTCCCATCTCTGCTCTTCCCTGGACAGCGAGCACTGGGGGTGCCTCAGGAGCTGTCAGTGAACAGCTGAATGAGTACATGAGGATAGAACAGATGCCCATAGCCCAAGGAGGTAGCAGTAACTCTTGACAGAAGGAAATCACACAAAGATATAATTACCAACAACAGCTCACCAAGGGAGAATACAATGGATAATGGTAAAGAAAGGCAAGATGAACCCCTTCCCCAATGCTTTCCTCACAGAATAAGGCATACTTTGAGGGTAAGGAAGAAGGTGATCCAAAGAAACCATGACTATACACTACCCAGGATTATCTATCTGCTAACAGTTACAATGGGAGGTGTCATTAGCATTTTTCCTATCTGCAGTTACACATCTCTCACCATCTTGAAATAATCACTGTATCACTGTATCACTGTCTTCCCGTTCATCGTCGATTTGCTCGAGCGGGCACCAGTAACATCTCCATATGTCCTGTCTCATGCAAGTATAGCCCAAGGGTACCTGCTTGCTCCAGGAACATAAAGAGCCTCAAACCATTCCATCATGTCATGGGAATGAGGTCTATAATTGTTACTGGTATCTGGCATATCAAATACAACACTGGTAGCTTGCCAGGCTCTGCCGTGCGGGTGGCATGCTCTTGTAGTCATCTCAAAATCCAGCATTTATTGATGAACTGCACGGCTGCAAGCGCGCGGCGCAAGCCGGGCTGTGATAGGCTGGTCTGCTGAGTGGAGTTCTGATGAGGGGGAAGTCCGGATGTGGAAAATGGAGGTCCTCATGGAGTGGGGGGGTCATCTGGCTTGTGAGGCTCTGCTGGAGTGGTGAGCCAGGGATAGAACCTGCCATCCCTCCCTCCCAGGCGCCTCATGAGCGGCTCGGCACAGTGAGAGCCAGTAGCAGCTCTACCCCATGTCTGTCTCATATAAGAGGGACTTATAACCCACATAAAGACGAGCAAGAGATGTGGTCTGAAAGACCCCAAAATCAGACCTGCCAAATTGAACCTGTTACAGTCAATGCAAGTGTCCTTTGTTAACTAGAAACTTGGGGCTGGAGTGACAGTACAGGGGTTGAATTGCCTGCTATGCATGCAGCATCTGGGGTTGGTTTGGTCCCCAGAACCACCTAGTTATGCAGTACCAGTGGAAGTGACCCTGAACATCACCAAGTACGGTCCAAAACCTGGTTCAGTGGAAACTTGTCTCCAAAGAAGGGTGTTCTCTGAGACCATTATCCTGGTAACTCTAAGGTCCAGGGACTAAATAAACTCTTTACAAGGACTAACTCATTTATACTTGCCACAACCTCACACTTTAGTGCTATTAATATAGCTATAATCCAAAGTACAGAAAGGTTAAGAAACTTTATGGAAGACATACACTATTTAGCAGGAATAGTATTAGAGTCTAAAACTAGATTTCAAACACCATGCTATATTAGAGGGGGTTAGGGTTGTGGGGCGGGGGAAGGGCAGGCTGCTGAGAAGGGTCTGGGTGTAAAGCACGAACAATATTCTGTTCTGGGGAGAACAGAATATTGCCATCAGAGGCCCAGGCCTAACCTTCTACCCTATCTTAGCTTAGAGCAGGGCTTCTTAAATTTTTTCCACCAGTGTGGCCCCTTTTGCCCCAGATATGCAAAGCAGGCAAGCAGAGCCAGAAACACCTTCTCTGACGGATGAAGCAGTCCATTGGAATTCACTGCTGGTGGTTGTGCATTCAGAAACTATTCCCAGTTGCTGAATATTTCTCTGGCCTCCACAAATGGCGTCATGACCCATGGTTTAAGAAGCTAGAGTTTAGAAGAAGGGTGATCCCTGTTCCCTAATCCTCGGTTCCTTTACCCATGTCCAAGGGCACCTGTGAGGCCATGGCATAAGCTCCTCCCCTGTCAACAGCTCAGTCTGCTCAGGTGCATCACTGATGTCTTTGCCAAAGCCAGAGCAGCCTGGCCCTGCCTGTGCTAAGCACTCCGGTCAGTGAAAACTCTGCTTTGGGGGATATTGGCCCTGACGATCAAGGCACACCCGTGAGAGAGGTCAGGCTCCGACGCCGCAAGTCTTATTTGTGTTATTGATTAGATATTGGTGCGGCTTATCGGGACCATTCCTCCATAAGCACATCTGAGGAATGAAAGCCAAGGTCTTGAATTTCAGCACATGAATCCAGCAGTACTTTGGCTAACAAGACCTTGGTGACAACAAAGGACCTAAGAGAGGACATGATTTGTTCACTCACCCAACAAGTATGTATGGGCAGCTATGCTAAAACAGTTGCTGTGCTTCGGTGCAGTAGAAAAAGTAGGAGTATACTACTTTTTTTTGAAATAATAACAAACATTAACACAGAAAAGTTTAGTGCAGAAGTCAACAATGAATAATGTGCCAGGGGCCCATCTCCTAATACCCGGTAAGTGCTGATGCATGAGAGCTATGCAGGAACCCTTCCTCACAAGCTTGGTCACACTTTCCAGAGGCTCTTTTCAATGGCTCTTGCCACACAGGATATGGCACTGCATGCCAGAGGGTTCTATCCAAGGACTAATAACAGCTGTCAAAACCCTGTCAAGAATCCATTCCCAAATTCTAGTTTCACCATCCCCAAATCCCAGTTTGACCAACCAAACTCCAACCCCCACAGATGTGGCTCAAGTCAATCTTCCTAAAGTCGCGTTCTGGGCTCCTCTGGGTCAGGGAATCTCTCTCGGCGCCTGGCACACCAGTGCAACTCAAAGGTTATCAAAACTGGAACCAAACCAATTTGTCCTTCCACATTGTCATGCAGTATCAAAAGTCCAAACCACCTGCCTTCCCTCCGTTTTTCAATGAACATGCCCTGCTACTCTTAAGTTCAGGACCGCAGGCTAATTGTTTGCTTTCCTCCCTTTCTCGTTCTCGTCTCCCCACAGGATAGCCAAGTTAAAAACAGAATAAACAGGGGGCCGGAGCGATAGCCCAGCGGGTAGGGCATTTGCCTTGCACGCGGCCGGCCCATGCCGGCCCGGGTTCTATCCCGGCATCCCATATGGTCCCCCGAGCACCGCCAGGAGTAATTCCTGAGTGCAGAGCCAGGAGAAACCCCTGAGCGTCGCCGGGTATGATCAAAAAAGCAAAAAAAAAAAAAAAAAAAGAAAGAAAGAAAAAAAAACTAAAAAGTAAAAAAATGAATGAAAAAAATAGACTTCTGGCCGGAGGCGATAGCCCAGCGGGTAGGGCATTTGCCTTGCACCGCGGCCGGCCCTGTGCCGGCCCGGGTTCGATCTCCGGCATCCCATATGGCCCCGCGAGCACCGCCAGGAGTAATTCCTGAGTGCAGAGCCAGGAGGAACCCCTGAGCATTGCCGGGTGTGACCCAAAAAGCAAAAACTAAAAAATATATATAAATAAATAAAAAAACAGAATAAACAGATTCTTCCAGAAGCTGTGGCATGGTCAGAGTGATAGTACAGGAAGTATGCACCAACAATTCTAAACAATGTCAAGGATAAAATATTAAAAAAATAAAAACCGGGGCGGAGCAATAGCCCAGCGGGTAGGGCGTTTGCCTTGCATGCGGCCGGCCTGTGCCGGCCCGGGTTCGATCCCCAGTATCCCATATGGTCCCCGAGCACCGCCAGGGAGAAATTCCTGAGTAAAGAGCCAGGAGTAACCCCTGAGCATCGCGGGTGTGACCCAAAAAGCAAAAAAAAAAAAAAAAAAGATTAAAAAATAAAACCCTAACGGCCAAAGTGACAGCACAGCAGTTAGGGCATTTGACTTTGCATGCAGTCGACCCAAGGTCAACCCCCAGCACCCTATATGGTCCCTTGAGCACCAGCAGGAGTAATTCCTGAGTGCAGAGTCAGGAGTAACCCCTGAGCATTGCCAGGTGTCACCCAAAAAAGTAAAAAAAAAAAAAATTCAAAATGATTTTGATATTCCAGTAGTCTGGAATGCTACTCAGCAATCAGATAGGGATAAATTCAAAGGCTCTGAATGGCAAATTGTGGGATATCTCATATGTGTGGGGCCCTGGTTAAAGTCACTGATTCTACAAAACAGAACAATCAGCAAAAAATACACACCAACTTCCATTCCTCTCTCCTTCCAACTCTCAGTGAGGGAAAAAGAAAAAATAAAAAAAAGAAAGAAAACAAGTGTGGCCTTAGGAGTCCCTCACATTCTTGGGCTGACCCATATATCCTCAGCACCACACGGCCCAAGCTACATTGCATCCTTTGGCTCTGGCATTGAACCAGCAGCCTGGCTGGTAGAGAATCATCAGTAGGGTCCCTAGATGTCTTGAGCACCAACTGGGACCACCCTCCAGCCCAGAAAGAGTGCTCATGTGTGTAAAACACAACTAAAGGAGTTGGACGAACACACTTCCACCCAGAATGAGCTATGGACAAGTATGTTAGCTCCACAGTCAAGCATGTGTGTGACTCCACAATCATCACAACATCAGCAGAGGGATATTGAAATTGCCATTTTCAATGTGTTCCCAGATACAACTACACAAGAGATGAATCTCAAATTCCCCCTCTGTCTAACTGCAGCCACGCCCCTTGTCCCATGCTTAAAACACATCTTGAAATGGAGCGAACAAACAGTAGCTGGGGTGGGGGCCCTAGCATTTAATCTTATAGGTGTTTAAATGAATAATTGCCAAACTTCTGAATGAGAATTACTTAGTACAATTAATCCATCAGTATTGCTCAGAGCAGGTCAAGGGCCGCACCAGCAAGTCTGTCTTCATAGCCAAAGTGGACAGACGAAAGGCAAATTTCTAAACTGACCACTGTTTTCCTCAACTTCTAAAGCAGCAAACATTTAACACAGTAACAGGAATAGTTTAACCAACTATCACTCATTTTCTCCACTAACTACTAAGGAATTTCTCTGGTTTATTAAATTATTTCCATTTTTAGCATCATATTTCCCCCCCCCCCTCTGCCTGCAGCTGTTATGAGATTTAAGGTCACACACGTGAGGGTGCACATGCCCTAGCTAATTCTGGCATTCCCACATGTCACCATAAAACTTTACTAGCTAAAAGCTCAACCAGGGGGCCAGAGCGATAGCCCAGCGGGTAGGGGCGTTAGCCTTGCCCGGGTTCGATCCCCGGTATCCCATATGGTCCCCAAGCACTGCCAGGAGTGTTCCTGAGTGCAGAGCCAGGAGAAACCCCTGAGCATTGCTGGGTGTGACCAATAAAGAAAAAAAAAGTAAAAGCTCAACCATCTTCCCAGTCATGAACTGAGGAAGTTCATAACTGGTTTGATTTTTCAAAAGCCCCTGACTGATAATAATTTCTCTCCAGATACTCTGCTTGTCCTCACTTTCTCAACTTTGTTTTTCCTTTTTTTTTTAAAAATTTTTACAATTACAAAGATATACAATTAAAAAAGTTCATATTTGGGTTTTTGGTCATACAGTGTTCCAGCACCCATCCCTCTACCAGTGCCCATCTCCCACCACCAACGTCCCGGTTCCCTCCCCCTCCCCCAGCCCTCCCATGGCAGGTTCTTTATTTCTTTCCCTTTCTCTCTCTTTCTCTTTTCCTTCCCTTCCAGACTATGGATTACAGAACATACATTAAAGGGTTGTCATGTGTATCTTTTTGCCTCTATTTAATGCTCAGTTCTAGGTTGGCATTAGTACCCTCTACAATTGTTAGCACACTGTTTCCACTTTCTGTCTTACCTAGCCTCTGACTCCCACACATTTGTGATAATTTCCACCTTTAACAAGACCTCCTGATATATGTTTCACTTGACCTTGGATATTGGTATCAAAATATGTACATATATATATTTATGTTATGCAAATAAATGCAGTCATTCTGTATCTGTCTCTCTCCTTCTGGCTAATTTCACTCAACATAATCTCCATGTCCATCCATTTATAGGCAAATTTTATAACTTCGTTTTCCTAACAGCTGCATAGTATTCCATTGTGTAGATGTACCAAAGCTTCTTTATCCAATCATCGATTTTCGGGCACTCTGGTTGCTTCCAGATTCTGGCTATTGTGAATAATGCTGCTATGAACATAAAAGTAGGGATGGTGTTTCCACTGCGTATTTTTGGTTTCCCAGAGTAGATTCCCAGGAGTGGTATGGCTGGGTCAAATGGGAGTTCAATTTCTAGTTTTTGGAGGAATGTCCATATTGTTTCCCAGAAAGGCTGTACCAGCCGGCATTCCCACCAACAGTGGATGAGTGTCCCCTTTTCCCCCACATCCAAGCCAGCACTTGTTGTTCTTGCTCTTTTGAATATGTGCCAGTCTCTGTGGTGTAAAGTGGTATCTCATTGTTGTTTTGATTTGCATCTCTCTGATGATTAGTGATGATGAGCATTTTTTCATATGTTTTTTGGCCATTCGAATTTCTTCCTTGCTGAAGTTTCTGTTCATTTTTTCTCCCCATTTTTTGATGGGGTTGTTTGTTTTCTTCTTGTAAAGTTCTACCAGTGCCTGATATATCCTGGATATTAACCCCTTATCAGATGGGTATTGGGTGAATATTCTTTCCCATTCTGTGAACTGCTTTTGTATCTTAGTCACTGTTTCTTTTGAGGTGCAGAAGCTTTTTAATTTCATGTAGTCCCATATGTTTATCTTTTCTTCTAGTTGCTTTGTTAGTGATGTTTCACCTTTGAAGATGCCTTTAGCTGCAATGTTGTGGAGGGTTTTTCCTATATTTTCTTCCATGTACTTTATGGATTCAAGTCTGATATAGAGATCTTTAATTCATTTTGATCTGATTTTTGTGCATGGTGTTAGACACAGGTCCAATTCATTTTTT